>JAJHZJ010000788.1:751440-1022531 GCA_023548195.1 Bettongia penicillata ogilbyi
CAAATTCATCATTCATCCTTTAAAAGATTAACTCATCCCTTCTTGATGAGGCATGTGAGCCAATAAATGAACTCCCTTGACTTACACACAACAGGCCCCTCTGAAACCCATATCCAGATACAAAGGTGTGTTTTATAGGCTGCTATAGATAGGACACATGTTCAAAGAAATACTGAAGAAAGTTTAGCTTCTTGCATATTGGGTTCATTATAGATGAGACCTAACTACTTCCATTTTTAAAGGAACTTCCTTAGAACTCCCAGTTCATTTCTCCCCAAATTTGATTGGGAGAGAAACTTTACTGCTTAACATGAAAGCAAAATGTTTAACTTAGAGACATTCATGGCAGTTTAATGCCACGAATATTTAAAGAAGCCTTTAGCTATTTTGCTGTTCTCATATTATGGGCAAATAGTCATAGTTTATCTTCTACCTCACTGCCACCAGATCTTCTGAGCCAATCTCAATAGGTAAATATCAATTGTTAGGCTATAAAAGTTGATGAAAGCCAGAGTTCCAGAAACAGCCTCATAGTTTACATACAGTAATGTGTTTGCAAGTGCTTTATAAGCCCCATGCAATGAAAATGGAACTGAGAACACCAACAATATGATAGTTTAGTCACTCTCTGGGGCACTTAATAATTTTAGCAATATGTTTCAATCAAGCTCCCACTATATTTATTAAGGAGCTTTATGCAGTTTTCTTTTTCAATTTGCAGCTAATACATTGCTACAGAAACCCCCAAGTAAATCCAATGGCATCAATCCCTGTATACCAGCTGATGTTTGCAACAACTCATCATGGAATATTACTTCTAGGATGTCACTTGGAAATCAAACCATGAATTCAGAGTTAGTGAGAAAGACCATTATCATCTCCCAGCATCCAGTGTGATATTATAGGTTGCTTTATAGATAGCAGTGACTGTGCATCATGAACATGGCCTGATATCCACTCCCTGTTTTAATTACGACTCCACTGTGTTTTCTAGTGATGCATTATAAGTAACCATTCCTGATTCACCTTCCTATGCTGAGATGCTAGTTTTTTACTGTTCTTTAACATTTCTCAGCATTCTTAATAGTACAAAATGATAGTGCACTCCTCCCATGGTAAAGTATGGAATCAGTTATTAAACGTTAGTTAAGTACTTTTTTGTTCTGGGTACTCTTCTGAGCTTTGGAATATAAAGTGGAAAATTAAATGATCAGATGTGGTGGCTTGGGTCTGTAGTACAGGATACTAGGGGTGGTGGTAGGGAAGGAAGGGGCACTGAGACTAGTGGATTGCTTGAGTTTGGGAGGTCTAAGGTGTAGTAGGGCTCAAGCTGATTAGATAACCACACTAAGTCTAGCATCAAATGGTAAGACACTAAGAATGGGGAGCCTCAAGGTTGTCTAAAGAAGAGTGAAATGGTCCAAATTTGAAATGGAGAAAGTCAAACCTCCCATGTCGATCAGCAGTAGGATCAGAATGAAAAGGATTGCTAAATTGAATATAATAGGCAGATTCAGTCCTATAACTCCTGAAAGTGAAATAATGCCTGTCCTCAAAAATTTTATATTCTCCTATGAGATATAAGATATATCAGGATGAGTAAGGGACAGCTACATGGCTCTGTGGACAGAGTGTCAGGCCTGGAGTCAGGAAGACTTGAATTCATATCTGGCCACAGACACTTACTGTGTGAACCTGGGCAAGTCCTTTTTAACCATTTGTTTCAGTTTCCTTATTTATTAAAGGAGCTGAAGAATGAAACTTTCCCACTGTCTTTGTCAGGAAAACCCTAGTGAAGTCATGAATATTCATTAAGATGTGACTGAACAGTTAAACCAGAGCTATGATATTTTTGGAAATTACAAAGATTGGCAATACTCTAGGGTCAATAGATTGCCATGTCCTTTCCAAAAGTAATCGATTATTTTTCACTGAGCTAGGGGAAGAATAGAATAAGGGCTGGAAGGTTTCTGTTGTTGTTGTTTATTATTTTTTTCTTTTGTAGAAAGGCAATTGTCAAGGTGTCCATGCTGGCTTGGTACTGATTTCCTAATTATTAATAGGTATTTGATTATGTTGAAATGATTGACTCATTGATACTCAAAATAAATTTCCTCCCAGATTTTAGGCTTTTTTGACATCAGGGATTTTTTTTCTTGGTATTTATTGACAATGCCTAGCATGGTGAATGTTTTATAGGAGGAATGCCAGACAGTCAATGTGCATATAGAAAGAGCTTATGACACCTTACTGAATCAATGAATGAATATTTTCTGGATCATTATCCCCTGACCCACACATGAATAATCTAGACCTTATGTTTCTGAGAATGAGTGCTTAATTTCAGAAGCAACATTCCTAGAATAGTCAAAACTCATCACAAATAAAGCTCTAGCTATACTAAAAATGTTGATACTCTATGCAGTGGTCACAACTCTTCCCAGATTGCAACACTTTGGAAGCAAGAAAATATTGTATATGCTGAGAACTACCTTTTAAAACAGCAACCTGAAAATATCTGAAGCCTCTCCACTCCTAGGTGAGCAGAGACTGACTGGTGCATGAAACCGAAAGTTGAGAAATCTACTGAAAAAATGAACCAACAACAATAACAAAGTACACATAAAAGCAGGGAAGATCAACACGCAGAGAAGACAACACGAACAGAGGTACAACCAAATTCTCAAAAAAAAAATAATAATTGGACTATAATGCAACCAGAATTCCTGGAAAAGCTAAAGAAATGGATAAGAGGGGTGGAGCCTAGATGGTGGAGTAGAAAGACACACATACAGAGGTTGCCCCCACACAGCCCACAAAACACTGCTACAGCAGCCTGAGACCATAGCTGAATCACAAAAACCCCTGGGGGCACTGAAGAGCTGACTCTTCCCTCAGCCCCTTGTAGATGCCTTGAGGCAGCTGGTCTTTGTCTCACACTGAATGGAGGCCCTGCCCTCACATTCATTCACTGAATCCCACAGCCCCAGCACACGCTTGGTAGAACTGGAGGTCAGGTGTCTGTGGAGTGGAAACGTGGCTAAGATTCTGTATGCAAAAATCCTTCCCTGGGCCCAGACCAGCACACACTTGATTGTGCCACCTTGGAGGAACTGATATCTTACAGGTCCCCAGAGTATACCCTACTCTTGACAAAGGACCCAAAAGTCAAGTAAGTGGTTGGAAAAATGCCTAAAAAAGGGGGAAAAAATAAGACCATAGAAGGTAACTTTCTTAGTGAATGGATATCTCCTCCCAACCTTTCAGATGAGGAAGAACAATGCTTACCATCAGGGAAAGATATAAAAGTCAAGGCTTTTGTATTCCAAACGTACAAAATAAATATTCAATGGGCTCAGGCCACGGAAGTGCTCAAAAAGGATTTTGAAAAACAAGTTAGACAGGTGGAGGAAAAACTGGGAAGAGAAATGAGATGCAAGAAAAGTATGAAAAACGGGTCAATACCTTGGTAAAAGAGACCCAAAAAAATGCTGAAGAAAAAAACACCTTGAAAAATAGGCTAATTCAATTGGCAAAAAAAAAAAAAAAAAGTCAATGAGGAGAAGAATGCTTTAAAAAGCAGAGTTAGCCAACTGGAAAAGGAGGTTCAAAAGCTCACTAAAGAAAATAGTTCTTTAAAAATGAGAATGGAACAGATGGAGGCTAATGACTTTCTGCGAAACCAAGAAATCACAAAACAAAGCCAAAAGAATAAAAAATGGAAGATAATGTGAAGTATCTCATGGGAAAAACAACTGACTTGGAAAATAGATCCAAGAGAGATAATCTAAAAATTTTGGGACTACCTGAAAGCCATGATCAAAAAAAAAGAGCCTAGATATCATCTTTCATGAAATTATCAAGGAAACTGCCCTGATATTCTAGAACCAGAGGGCAAAATAAGTATTGAAGGAATACATCAATCAACGCCTGAAAGAGATACAAAAAGAGAAACTCCTAGGGACAGTGTGGCCAAATTCCAGAGTTCTCAAGTCAAGGAGAAAATATTACAAGCAGCTAGTAAAACAATTCCAGTATTGTGGAAATACAATCAGGATAACACAAGACCTAGCAGCTTCTACATTAAGGGATTGAAGAGTGTGGAATAGATATTCCAGAAGTCAAAGAAAAAACCAAGAATCACCTACCCACCAAAACTGAGTATTTTTTTCAGGGGAAAAAATGGCCTTTCAATGAAATTGAGGACTCACAAGCATTCTTGATGAAAAGACCAGAGCTGAAAAGAAAATTTGACCTTTAAACACAAGAATGAAGAGAAGCATGAAAGGGTAAACAGCAAAGAGAATCATAAGGGACTTACTAAAGTTGAACTGTTTACATTCCTTCATGAAAAGACAATATTTGTAACTCTTTGAAACTTTTTTTCAGTATGTGGATAACTTATGGGATTACACACACACACACACGAGAGAGACAGAGATGGAGAGCACATGGTGAATTGAGTAGGATAGGATCATATCTTTAAAAAATGAAATTAAGCAATGAGAAAGAAATATATTAGGAGGAGAAAGGGAGAAATGGAATGGGGCAAGTTATCTCTCATAAAAGAGGCAGATAAAAGACTTTTCAGTGGAGGGAAAAAGAGAGGAGGTGAGAGATAAAACAGCAAGCTTACTCTCATAACATTTGACTAAAGGAAGGAATAAAATGTATACTCACTTTGGTA
This sequence comes from Bettongia penicillata ogilbyi, assembly GCA_023548195.1. Classification (NCBI taxonomy): domain Eukaryota; kingdom Metazoa; phylum Chordata; class Mammalia; order Diprotodontia; family Potoroidae; genus Bettongia; species Bettongia penicillata. The sequence continues at coordinate 756,128 of JAJHZJ010000788.1, forward strand.
TGAAAATCTATCTTACAATACAGGAAAGTGGGGGAGAAGGGGATCAGCAGGGTGGGGGTTATGAAAGAAGGCAGGACAGTGGGAGGAGGGAGTAATTTGAAGTCAACACTCTTGGGGAGGGATAGGATCAAAAGAGAGAATAGAAGCAATGGGGGGCATGATAGGATGGAGGGAATTATAGTTAGTCATACACAACATGACTATTATCGAAGTCATTTGCAAAACTACACAGACATGGCCTATATTGAATTGCCTGCCTTCCCAAAAGGAATGAGTGGGGAGCAAGGGATGGGGAGAAGTTGGAACTCAAAGTTTTAGGAACAACTGCTGAGTATTGTTCTTGCAACTAAGAGATAGAAATACAGATAATGGGGTAGAGAAAGTTACCTTTACAGGACAAAAGAGAAGATGGGGATAAGGGAAGGGAGGGATGTTAGAAGAGAGGGCAGATTTGTGATGGGGCAATTAGGATGCTTGGAGTTTTGGGGTGGGTGGAGGGGAGAAATGGGGAGAAAATTTGGAACCCAAAATTTTGTGGAAATGAATGGTGAAAAGTTAAATAAATAAATAAATTTTAAAAAAGAAATGGATAAGAATGGTAGAGGACAAATATAGGAAAATAAATGACAGTGAATGGAAAGAGAATTACTCAGTTGTTAGAAGAAGTGCAAAAGACTTCCGGTCCCATAAGCCAAGATGGCAGAGTGCTCAGTAATTGCTATCTCCCTCCTCTTGTTGACCTTGAAGAGTCCAGAGAAGATCACCCTGGGAAAAAAACCTAGAACAGGGGCAACAGCAGAAGGGATGAATAGTCTTTTTACCTGTGAGACTAGGAAGATCACTAAGGAGCGTCCTGCTTTCTGTGACTGAAGGGAACCAGTGCAGGATCTGAGCTGTCCCAGACAGCCCCACATCAACAAACTGGGAGAAGATCCTGAACTCCAAGGGATGAAGCCAGCAACAGCCAACACCAGGACCCCAGGTGTGGCTTAGCACCCAGGGGAATTAAGAAGATGCTAGCAGAAACTGGATCACCAAACAATGCACTACCTCAGGAGAGGAGAATTCCTGTGACCAGACCATCTCTCACTCACACTTAATGAAATACATCCAAGGTAAATTTGGAGAAACTCAAAAAGACATTATCTGTTTTCTGCTTTCCAACACCAGCCAGCTCACACCAGGTAAGCTGCACTATTTTAGCTTCTACCTGAAAGAACCAGAGTCCACAACACATAAAGTCTCAATTTTTAGGCAAAAAAAAACTATGGGATAGAGTCCACTGAATCCCAGACATAAAGATATACTATAAAAGTCAGGAAAAGGGTGATTACCATGAGAAAGAAGCAACACAGAACCTAAAAGATCATAGAAGGTTTCTATGGGGACAAGGATGAAAACACAAATACCAAAGAGGTCAGCATTGAGATTGGACCCCCATCTGAAACTTCAGAAGGGAATATGAACTGGTCTGAAGCACAAAGAACCATTTTGGAAGAGCTCAGGAAGGATTTAGAGAAATAGAAGAAGAACTGACTAATGACTTTAAAAATGTGAAAAAAGTAATCACAGAAAGATTTTAAAAGGAAATTGGACAAATGGAAAAGGAAGCACATAATCTAACTGGAGAAAATAAATCCTTAAGAGAAACAGATGGAAAAGGAGATTCAAAAGGTAAGTGAAGAAAATAATTTGATAAAAATTAGAATCAGGCAAGTATTAGCTAATGAATCTATGAGACCTTAAGAATCAGTCAAACAGAATATGAAGAATGAAAAGATAGGAGAAAATGTAAAACATCTAATTGGAAAAACAACTGATCTGGAAAATGGATCCAGGAGAAAAAAATATCTAAATATTATTGGTCTACCAGAAAGCCAAGATGAAAAGAGCCTGGGCAATATCGTCCAAGAAATCATGAAGAAAAAATTGCCCAGAAGTACTAGACCCAGAGGGCAAAATAGTCATAGAAAGAATCCACTATTCACATCCTGAAACGGACACCAAGTTAAAAACAGCAAGAAATATCATTGCCAAATTCCAGAACTATCATATAAAGGAGAAAATACTGCAGGAATCCAGAAAGAAACAAGACAGATATTGAGGAGTTACAGTCCAGATCACACCGGACCTTGCAACTTCTATATTAAAAGATCAAAGGAATTGGAATATGATATTCCATAAGGCAAAGGACCTGGGACTACAACTAAGGATTAATTACCCAGCAAAGTGGAGCATAGTATTTCAAGCAAGGAGATGGACATTCAATGTAATAAGGGATTTCCAGACCTTCCTGATGAAAAACTCAGAACTCAATAGAAAATTTGATCTTCAAATGCAGTTCTCAAGAGAGGCATAAAAAGGTAAACAGTGAAAGAAAAGAAAAAAACAACTTGTTACTCAATATGGGAAAACTGTTTACATCCCTGTACAGAAGATGATACTTGTTAATCTTGAGAATTGCATATTTATTATGAAAAATAAAAGAAATATACATAGATAGAGGGAGTGGGTATAAGTTAAATGATGTGAGGATAACAAATGTGATTTAAGGGTGTGAAGGGATTGCAATGGGAGATGTGAAAAGGAGGAGGCAGAACAAAATAAATTACATCACAGGAAGAGGTGTAAAAGTATATTATAGAAGAGGGAAAGGGGGGAGGGAGATGAGCATTGTTTTACAGGTACCCTCATCTGATTTGATTCAAGGAGGGTACAACAAACCCAGTTACATGTAGAAATACAACTAGCCCTATAGGCAGCAGGAGGTGAAGGGGGAAAGAAAAGGGAGGGGAGGCTAAAAGAGATGGAAGAAGTAGTAAGGGAAAAGGTGCTTAAAGGGTGGGAGGCTGAAATAAGGGAGGAAAGTCTGAGGGAGGCAGTGGTCAAAAATTAAAACTTCATTGTGGAGGGGAAGAGAGAAAATGAATAAACAAAGGGAAAAGGGATGGAGGGAAAATCACAGATAGTAGTCATAACTGTGAATGTGAATGGGATAAACTCTCCCATAAAACAGGGATGGATAGCAGAATGGATTAAAAAAAACATAATCCAACAATATGTTGTTTACAAGAAACACATTTGAAATAGGGACACACAGGGTAAAGGTGAAAGGTTGGAGTAGAAAATTTTGTGCTTCAGCTGATGTAAGGAGGAGTAGCAATCATAATCTCAGACAAAACAAAAGCAGAAATAAATCTAATCAAAAGAGATAAGGAAGGAAAATATATCCTACTATAAGGAACCACAGATACTGAAGCAATTTCATTACTAAACATATATGATGCAAGTGGTATAGCATCCAAATTCTTGGAGAAATTAAGGGAGTTACAGGAAGAAATAGACAGCAAGAGTATACTAGTGGGGGACCTCAACCTCCCTCTCTCTGAACCTGATAAATCGAACCTCAAAATAAACAAGAAAAAAGTTAAACAGGTGAATAACACTCTGGATAAGGTAGATATGATAGATTTCTGGAGAAAATTGAATGGGGATAGAAAAGAATATACCTTTTTCCTCAGTGGTACCTGGCACATATATGAAAACTGACCATGTAATAGGCCACAAAACCCTCGAAGTCCAGTGTAGAAAGGCAGAGATAATCAATGCATCCTTGTGAGATCATAATGCAATAAAAATTATATGTAATCAAAGCCATGGAAATATAAACCAAAAACTAATTGGAAACTAAACAATCTAATCCTAAAGAATGAGTGGATTAAACAACAAATTATAAAAGCAATCAACTTCATTCAAGAGAATGACAATGAGACAACCTACTAAATCTTATGAGATACTGCAAAAGCAACTCTTAGGGGAAGTTTTATATCTTTGAATGCCTACGTGAATAAAATACAGAAAGAGGAAATCAATGAATTGGCCATACAGCTGAAAGAGCTAGAAAAAGAACAAATTAAAACCCCCAATTAAATACCAAATTAGAAATATTGAAAACTAAAGGAGAGATTAATAAAATTCAAATTAAGAAAACTATTGAGCTCATAAATAAAACTAAGAATTGGTTTTATGAAAAAGCCAATAAAATTGATAAACCTTTGGTTGATTTGATCAAATAAAAAGAAGATAACCAAATTGCCAATATCAAAAATGAAAGAGTGAACTAACTTCCATTGAGGCAGATATTAAAACATTAAATAGAAATTACTTTGTCCAACTGTATGCCTATAAATTTTACAATCTAAATGAGATGATTATTTTTAAAAATATAAATTGCTCAGATTAACAGAAGAGGAAGTTGAGTACTTAAATAACCTCAGTTCAGAAATGGAAATTGAACAAGCCATCTGAACTCCCTAGAAAATAATCTCCAGGACCAGAGGGATTTACAAGTGAATTCTAGCAAATATTTAAAGAACAGTTAATTCCAATGCTATATAGATTATTTGGGAAAATTGCTAAATAAGGAGTCTTCCCAAATTCTTTTTATGACAGAAATATAGTTCTGATACCTAAACCAGGAAGAGCCAAAACAGAGAAAGAGAATTATAGATTAATTTGTCTAATGAATATAGATGCAAAAAAAAAATTTAAATAAGATATTACCAAAAAGAATACAGCAACTTATCATGAGAATAATACATTATGATCATGTAGCATTTATACCAGGAATGCAGGGCTGGTTCAATATTATAATTGATATAATAATCAAATATTATAATATTGTATTATATTATAAAAATTATTGATCATATCAACAACAAAACTAATAGAAACCACATGATAATCTCAATATATGCGGAAAAAGCTTTTGACAAAATACATCTATTCCTATTGAAAACACTGGAAAACATAAATATAACTTTCTATAAAATAATAAGTATTATTTACCTAAAACCACCAGCAAATATTGTATGCCACAGGGACAAGCTAGATGATTTCCAATATTATCAGGGGTGAAGCAAGGATGTCCATTATCAACACCCTTATTCAGTATGTTATTAGAAATGCTAACTGCAGCAGTAAGAGAAGAAAAAAAATGAGGGAATTAGAATACGCAAAGAAGAAACTAAGTTATCACTCTTTATAGATAATATGATGATATACTTAGAGAACTGCAGAGAGTCAAGTAAAAAATTACTTGAGGCCAAGATGGCAGAGTAGAAAGAAGTACCTATTGTAGCTCTCACCCTATAGCCCATAAACTATCTGTAAAAAATGACTCTAAACAAAATCTAGAGGAGCAGAATTCACAAAACAACACAGTGAAAGACACTTCCTGCCCAGCGCAGCCTGGCAGGCAGACAGAAGCAGAGTGCAGCCCTTAGAGCACACCACTGCCTTAACCCCATGGCACACACAGGCCTCAGAGGTAGAATCCCCAGCAGCAGCTGTAGCCCCAGATTACTTAACCCACAAATGCCACAGGCAGCTTCAAAGGGCAGTGAGAAAGCACTTTCACCTGGGGAAGAAGATAATGTGGTCTGTCTCCAGTGACCCTAAGGCAGCAGCATTAGCTGTGGCACAGCATCCATTTTAGGAGCCTTCTATCTAAAGCTCCTGGGGTAATCAAGCAGCTAATCTGGAACTCAGTCATGAGTGGCAGCCCTGGGGTGAGGAAGAGAGCACTGGCATGGTGGAACTGGAAGCAGTTGTGGAGAGGGAACCCCACTCATATTGTCTGGGCAGAAACAATCTATGGCACTGGTCTTAGAGCAGGGTGTAGCCTAGCCTTGGCCACACTATGACAGTCATAGTGAGCATTACACAAAATTTAGTTATTTCTAACTTTAAGAAGTAGAAGGCTCAGATATGATATTTCAAAAGGCAAAGGAGATATAATTACAATCCTAAGATTAGATAGAAACATGAAAAGGTAAACAGGAAAGAAATCATGAGATAATAAGTTTGGTGAAAAAAACAGAAACCATAAGGGACTTTATGTTACATTCCTCTATGGGAAGATGGTATATGTAACTCTTAAGAACTTTATTATCTTGAAGGCAGTGAGAAGGTGTTTACATTGACAGAGGTCATGGCTGTGCTTTGATTATATTAAAGTAATCTCCAAAAATGAAGGAGAAAAGTGTGAAAATTAAAATATAATAGTGTGATTTTATTTTTCTTGCTTTGTTGCAACATGGCAAATATGGAAATATGTTCTCCCATGATTTCACATATATAAATGGATAACATAATTGCTTAACTTTCCTGTGAGTCAAGGAGGTGTAATAGGAAAGGAAACAATTTAAAACTCAAAATAAAAGAATAAAAAACACAGTGCATTCTAATGAATTGAAAATAAAAGAATTGCAATTGGAAATTATGAAAAACCTTTTTCTTACTATGTGTTTTTTATGTTTATAAATAGCAATTACATTTAGAACAGAAAATTTGAATATATTTCTACATGGAGAAGCATTCCAGTCAAGTGCATGAAAAGGAATCTTTTGAGTGGGGGGAGAAAAGAAGTTCCCTTGATCTTGAGTTCCACTCCTTCTCCATGCAGAACAGAGAAGGACCCTGTGAGATTCAAAAAGTCAGAAAACTTTGAATTTTTATGTATATTCTAACAGCATACTAGGCCTCTAGTTTTAGTCAATGACTACATTCTTGGGCAAACATAAATTACAAACATAGAGGAAAGGCAGTTTTGGACAATTAGAATTTTAAATGATGACTAAGAGGAACTTCCTGATTGTTCTATGAAGGGGAGAAACAACTTTTAGCAATAAGAAACCATGAGTTTCCAATTTGTTTCATTTCCTAACTTATAATCAACTTTGCCCTTGCTCTGTATATACTGGTGACACAGTGTGTCAGTAGATTAAGGTTCCTCCTAGACTCTGAAGGAAGATAGCATTTGTGTTTTGAGGATCCAGCATTACAGTGACAGGGAGATTTGGAAGAGTGTTGATATGGTAGAATACCAGGAAAAACATTATTTTATTTTGTTATTCATTCTTCTACTCCTTCTTGTTCTTTATATTATTTATTTGCTTAAGATTAATCACCTTGCCATCCACTTCATTTTAGAATACTTTGTTTCTCTTAGTCTTTCATTTTGAGTCTATAATGTCTGGATTCGTGGCTCATCCTCTGCATGTTTGTAGGGCCTCCAAACATGTGGTTATTATAAGCTATTTTCCACCATGTTTTCAGTCCTACTTTGAATCTTATCCATTACTGAACTGTTGCATTTAAGCTAATTGTATCTAAGCAAAGCTATACTCCCAGTAATTGATGAAAACCTAGAGTTGTTCTCAACCTTGAAACCAGAGACAGGTTCTGATTCACCCTCACTTAAATCAGAAAGTGTTTAATTAGTTGCAGCTCCACACTTGCTTCCAACCTGGAATAAACTAAAGCCTAGCAAGGATCATGACATATTTTTAAATATGCTCCCTCTACCTCACCATGACTGTGGCTGTTTACATTCCCAAATAAGTTGAAAATCAGTACTCTTAATTTTTTAGGACTTCAAAATCTTTAAAAGGTAAACTTCATGAAGAGAGAGGTATTTAACTCAGGTCACGCATCCTTTGGACTAAAGGGGATACAACGACCACATGAACTGAAAATTAAGAATTATCAAGTAGAAAAAATAAGCAAAAGTCTTAGTTTGATATAAATATGTGAACCTATTTAAGAAAATTCCTTCTTAAATATAACATTATTACTAATAATCCTTAAAATCATGAAAGTATTCTTGGGAAAATATAGAAATGTCACAACACTCAACAACCGTCTTGGAAAAATGGAACCTCGAATAGTGGACTTAATGTCTAACTGACAAAGAAGAAAATAGAAACATAATTGAAAGTGAAAAATTAAGATAAAAGATACTACTGGACTCCTTTCCCTGCTTTTTCCAAACTGTAAAAAAATAAAGACTGCCATCTTTTCTATGGCACTATATTCCAAATGAGAAGACAAGGCAAATGGAGCTTCAATTCCCCTTATTCTGATTTAATGGCCAACTGGTCAGGGGAAGAGAGCAAGATAAAGAGAAAGAGCCCCCAGATCTTCTGTTTTGGAGTCCTGACAATTTCTACTATTTAAATCAGGTTGCATGATGCTGTTTACCTTTTTCTAAGCTGCACATGAGATAATCTTTTGAGGGGAAAACAATCCATTAAACATATTCTACATTTTCTCAGATTTGAAGGCAAATGTTTCTCTCTTCAAAGGAAGCAGTTATATTTGAATAAAGAGGGGAATCTCAACAGTATTTGTAACAGAAAACCAATATTGATTGCCCACTTAGTAGCATTTTTCCCTTTTTCATCTTTTTATCTATCATATTATTCAATAATTTTAACTAATTATGTGCAATGATTTTCTTAAAGGTATTTCAGATTCCGTAGTTATTCCAACTTGTCCAGGTCTTGAATTCTTGAGCTTTGAAAACAGCTACTCCAAGACACTTGAACACTGCATATGCCACTTGCTCGTATGTGTCAACTTTTACTAAGCTTGCCATCTGCATCTCAACTTTCTAAATGATATCTTACTTGCTTTAGACAGGATTTGGTGCAAGCCCAAGTTTCTGGGCCTTCTGGCACTCAATGCAATTCACATAGTCAAAGTATTGGCCAGTTTCCACCAACTATCTCATGAAGGTTTTGAAAGGAGGAACTCATAAATTACACTTGGCCCACATTCCATCACTTTCCTTTATTATATGGTGTCACTGTACAACTCAGTAAGTGATGATTCTCAGAAAAGTTCAAGATATAGGACTGAGCTGGATAAATTTGTGTCCTCTGGCCTGTAGGCTTCTCTCAGACACACATCCCCTAAAATTCTAAGATTACCAACAATGACAGTAACTAATCTGGTGATATCTTGCAATCTTGGGACTTATGTTTCTATTTAATTTTTAAATCTCCCAGTTAAGTCTCCAAGTGGAAACCATCAGTATTATAAACAAAAGTAAAACAATGACAATAACAAGAGCAACAAAAGAAATCCATTCTTAGTCAACTATTTCTGCCTTTAAGAAAATAATTTTATCTGAATCCATATTTTAGATGGTTAAAAAATTATGTTAGAACAAGGTTCTTGATTTTATTTTGCCCTGAATCTTCCCTTCTTTACCACCCTAATCAACGGTGTCCAAAGAAAAATAATGTTAATCCAGTGTAGTGAATAACATTTATAATACTTTTCAGTCTTTTGAACAGCACATCCCCTCAAAAAAAATGTATCAGATTAACATAGCCTTATGCTTCCTTTGTTTGTACTTTTAAAAAATGAGCTACTGTTTGGATGTGATGAAAACAGCTATGCCCAGATGGTGTGACTAAATATGCCCAGGATTTTTTTTAACTAGAAAAATGGAAATGTCCTAGAACACTTTCATCATCTTCTTGTCTCTGACTCTAACTAGTTTTTATAAACCTTTGCTTATATAAAGGAACTTCTGTGGTATAATAGTATATCTTATATATCAGGCAACTAAATGAAACAGTAGCTAGAATGTCACACCTGGAGTCAGGAAGATCTAAGGTCAAATCTGACCTCAGAGACTTACTAGTCATAGGATCCTGGGAAATTCATTAAACATCTGCTTTAGTTTCTTCAACTGCAACATGAGGATAATGATCAAACCTATCCCTTAAGACTATTATGAGGGTTAGATGAGATACTGTATTGCCTAGGCAATTTTTACAGCACTGGTGGTGACTATGAATACGCCAATGTAGTTCTTAATCTCCAAGTATAAAAGACTCTCCATATAGAAGGGAGAAGAAAAACATTTATTTAAACATCAGAAAGCAAAATCCATCACGGTGACTAAGAAATTAATAAAAGTGACACAACAGAGGGCAAAGCTATTCTCAAACCTCCCCCACTCAGCCAGGGCCTTCTCACTATCAACTGTCACAATGTGTCAGTTGGTCTCTGTTCTGTCCCCTCTGACCTGATCCCACTCACTCATTTCCAACTGGTTCTGCTCTACCCTTCCTGTTCTGCCTCTTCAGCAAGCTCCTCTCACCACGTGTGACCCAGGATTCCAGGTGATCCAAGAAGATCATATGGGCCTATTAATTAACGAGAAAGATCTTTCTATTTTGAATTATCATTACAGACACTTATAAAGCACTTAACATAGAACTCAGCTCATAGAAAGTGATTAACAAATGATTATTCTATTTTCCCATTCCCCTTTTATGAAAAGGAATCTATTTATCTATATATTTTTACATACATGCACGGACACATATTATGTATATGTTTATGCATATATGTTTATGTATATGTGTATTATGTAAACACATGCATATATGCATACATGCATACACACATAGATAATCCCAGTGTTTGTAATGCCCTCAGGGTGGCCATGCCATATGTCAATGCAAAGAATAACCCTTCCATGACTCAACTGATCATCTTTGAGATCTACTTTCAGGAAATAAAGAAAACTTTCAGCACTCTGCAGTCGATATCATGATGAGCCTCTCTGAATTTAACTATGTTGGTCTTTGGATAACAGGAATACTATTCCAGTGCCCCAAGCTGTTCAAGATGTATGGAAATTGCCAGAGCTTTTGTTGTACTATAATATGCTTGATCCCATCATCCCTGATTTTCCTCATGATTCAGATCAACTGCCATGTTCTGCATGAGGATGATCCCCATCCTCTTGACCTTAATGTCTTTCCCTACAAAGTTAACTTTGAACAAGCATTGTACAAATATTTCTTCAAATATTAACCAATAACTGGATCAGTGATTATAGCACCTGGAACATAGGATAGAGGGAAGGAGAAATGGGACAGATTTAGCATTACCCAACAGAGAATAAAGCAACAGAGACTGGACAAAGATGTTCAACATGGGAGATTTTCATTGATCCTTTGTGTATGAGGGCAGAGCTCTGAAGACCAAATTTACAGGGTCATAATTGAAAATACATGTGAAAAATATGCTCTGCAAATATGCTTTTAATTTGAAAGACATTTCTTGGAGGGAGGGACCAGAGGTTCTACAATAATGATTCCAAGTGGGTCAATTTTTGGTTTTGTTCAGTTATATTCACTTGTATCTCACTCTTTTTGATCCTCTTTGTTTATGTTTTTTTTGCAAAAATGCAGAGTGGTTTTCCATTTCATTCTTTATCTCATTTTACAGATAAGGAAACTGAGGCAAGAAAGTTTAAGTGATTTGCCAAGGGTCATGCAACTAACAAGAGGATGAGGCCAGATTGGAACTCAGGAAGATAAGTCCTTTTGACTCTAGCCCAGGCACTCTTCTTCTTTTTTTTAATATGTAATTTATTTGTTTTCAGTTCTTAACATTCACTTCCACAAGAATTTGAATTTAAAATGTCTTCCCCATCTCTCCCCACCCCCCATGCCAGGTCAGCATGCACTCCATCCAGTCTATCCTCCCTTCTATTACTCACCCTGCTTCCATCCCCCCTTCCCCTCTATTTTCCTGTAGGGCAGAATAGATTTCTATGCTCCTTTGCCTGTACAGCTTAATATCCAGTTGCATGCTAAAACAATTTTTAACATTCATCCTTAAAGCTTTAAGTTCCCTATTCTCTCCCTCCCTCCCTTCCCACCCTCATTGAGAAAATAAGCAATTCAATATAGGTCATATATGTGTAACAATGCAAAGCACTTCCACAATAGTTATGTTGTAAAAGACTAACCACATTTCTCTCTGTATTATCCTGCCCTTCATCTATTCTATTCTCTCCTTTGAACTGTCCTCCCACAATAGTGTTTGCTTTTGATTATCCCTTTCTCCAATTTTCTCTCCCTTTTATTATCTTCCCTCTCCTATCTGCTTTCTCTTTGCCTTCCTGCAGGGTAAAATAGGTTTCCATAGCCAATTGAGTGTGTGTTATTTCCTCCTTAAACTAAATCCCACGTGAGTAGGCTCAATTATTTCCTTTCATCCTCCCCCTTTCCGCTCTATTGTAATAGCTCTTTCTTCCCTTTTTTAGGTGAGGTGATTTGCTACATTCTACCTCTCCCTTTCTCTTACTCCTAGTACATTCCATTCAACAGTAAATTTTATTTTTTTAGATATTCTCCCTTCATATTCAGCTCGTCCTGTGCCCTGTCTATGTATGTGTGTATGTATACACACACATACACTCATGCACATATGCACACATACATATATAATATACATATACATATCCATACCCACTTACGTATATATGTATATACACATGTATGTATGTGTATATGTATGTATATGCGTATGTGTATATGTGTATATATGTATGTATATGATATTCTGTCCAGGATCTGTGAGTAGGGTTTCCTTTCTATTGTCACCATCAGCTCCACCATGCCAGAGTTCCTCCTCACCCACAGACCAACACTCAGGACTGAGATCTAGATCAGCTGCCTGATTCCCCCAGGGTCTGTAGGCGGAAGGCTCCTAAAGGGGATAAGACTGCAGTAGCTGCCATTACCCTGGGGCCAGGGCTAGAGCCAAACTGGGCTCCTTTCTCACCCAGATGAAATAACTTTCTTACTGACCTTTGAAGCTGTCTTTTGCATTTGTGGGTTGAGAAATCTGAGAACCACAGCTGCTACCTGTGATACCAAGCCCTGAAGTCAGCTCCAGTCCTGTCTGAGCCATGCTGCATGAACAAGGCTGGGCTGTACTCCACTCTGAGCCTAGTGTGATAGACCTTTCCTGTCAGCCTTCCAGGCTATCTTGGGCTGGAAATGTCTTTCACTCTGTCATTTTGTGACTTCTGTTGCCCTAGAATTTGTTTAGAGTTATTTTTTACAGGTATTTTATGGGCTATGGAGATAGAGCTCGAGCAGATTCATCCTTCTACTCTGCCATCTTGGCTCTGCTCCCCCTCCCCCTGGCACTCTTCTTGATGTCCTTTATAAATGACAAAAGATTTTACTTTCTAGAGAGTGGTGGAAGCATAGAAGTTAGCCAAAAAAGAATTAAATGCAAAGATATAAAGCTAAAAATACTAATAATATTGTCCTTTCTTCTTCATATTATGCCTAACAATTAGGTACTAAGAGATTATAATGCCCATTTCACATATGAGAAAATTGAGGTTCAATAAAGATCAGCAAATTATCCATAGGTGAACAATTAATGTCAGATATGGGGTTCCTGATCCCCATTCTAGCTCTCTATCAACCATACCAAGTTATCTTCTCAAGAGAGGACTAGAGGAAATTTGCATTAATCCTTCACTACAGATGACAGAGCCATGAAGAACGAGGAGTTGGGACCATTACTAAGAGTAATCTTTTACTAGCAGCTGAAAAAAATACAAAACACAGAAATTAGATCAGTAGTAGCAGTTGTAATTTTCCCTGTTTCAGGAGACCCATTTAGGGTGGGACTATAGAGCAAAGATATGCTTTGGACAGGGTAGGGGAAAGAGCTTATCTGATCTTGATTGGCAATGATCCTGATTTTTTAGTGGCTTCTATGTCAGGTTATTCGGTTTCTAATTTTTTTATGGGAAAATAGGTGACAATTATTGGAGGAGTGCTAGGCAGAAACTTTCTCAAATTCCACCTGAAGGAGGAAAATAAACTCAGTGAATTGAGAGAATACCAATATGTAAGTAGGACAATTTCTGAGTGAAGTACTTAAAGAGATGGTTAGACTTGAAATTCTCTACCTGACAGCTTTTGGCCCATGCCACCTCCAAAGAAAATAAAGTCATGTGAAAATCAAAACATTTCATCATAGTGATTAAGAATTACGTAGTATCCATGGACCACATTCTATTTACATGGCCTTTTCTTCTACTTGATAGTACCTTAATGATACCCATCTAAGTCAGGGAAATATTATAGTATTAGTAGCCAAAGTACTAAAGGGCATGTATGTGGGAAATATATTTTTCATTAAATTAATTAAGATGTTGACTTCTGACTGTCAAGATGCTATTTCACTGTTACTTGCCTAGGATAAGAGAACCTAGAATATTAGAGAGACAGTTTCTAATTCGGTTTTGATGTTTGTTCATCCCAAATGACTGAAGAATTTAGAATATTTTCAATGATTAATAGGACATTTGGTGCAACACTGTTGTTTTTTTCTGGACAGAGATAGTGACACCAAAAATATTTCTGACCAAGGAGGTTAACATTATATTTGATATAATTGATCTTGTTTTGTGGAACCAATCTAATCAGTTTTATTTAATTCATCTTGGAGACATACAACTGTAAAAGTAAATAGGATTCTGAACAGTTACTACAGCACATATCCTATTTATTTAAAAAAAATCAAAATTTCATTTTTAGAAGATATGTATTTATCCCAATACAATTAAGAGAGCATCTGTATTAATCTTAAACCCAAATTTACCTTCAAGTCCCATAATCATAACATTAGGAAAATCTAACTCAAAACCCATTCTCTGCTAGAAATCAGAAAATAATAATAATAATAAATAATGAAATAATGATTAAATATTTAATATTCAGGCTTTATAAGGAAAAATAGATTTTGTCATATAAATCCCGTGACTTGACTCTTCATTAGTCCAATAAATAGGAAATCTCACATATATAGATATCCCTTTCAATAATACAGCTCAAAATTTGTGCATGCACGCCTTCTGCAATCAGTCTCTCTCTCAAAAATTCCCTAATTAATTGCTTAGGGTGTATTAGAATTGAAACCATGAATTAAAATAAAAATAAAGAAAATCATCTTTAAGGTTCAAGTTACCTGAATTCTACATACAGCTTTTTTCAATCCTTCCTTTTCATATACCGAGACCTCTGTCTTCTCAAAAAATAATTATCTTACCTTTGTCCATATTCTCTACATCTAGTCCATCTATATGTTTATGTATATATATATATATATATATATAGGTATATATATGTACATATATACCTATATATATATATATATATGTTTGTATTCATATAAATCCAATTAGCATTTGTAAAGTACCTACAAGTGTCAAGGATCATGCTGAGCCCTGGGAAATAGTTAAAGGACATGATAGTGTCTGCCCTCAAGGAACTTAAAATCAAATATGGAGAGAAAATATTTAGAAGGAGACAGCAAAAGTTGGGGGAAGAGAGGAGGGAAATTGGAGAGGGGCATCTTGTTCCATGGAGGTGGAACTAGGTAGAGCAACAGGTGAAGCAGGGAGTAGATCAAAGAAAAGTCTATTTTCTTTCTTCTATAAAGAAAAGCATTGGTGTGTGTGTATGTGTGTATGTGTATATGTACATACATGTATATGGATTTACCTATTTATATTTTGTATGTATGTGTTTGTATAAATGTATGCATACATATATATGGGTGTAATATATGCATACATGTACACATCTATATATGTACACATATACATATATACAAAATTCACGTGTGGAAATGTAAGATTTGTTTGTGCTTGTGGTACACAGAAGGCATTCATAGATGCCCTTGAAATCTTTCCTACCCTCTCCAAAGGAGTCTGTGAATCCTGCACTGAAGGGATCTAGAGAATGGGGTGGAAATCTGAACTTTGCTAGTCTCTGAGAAAAAGACATTGGGATAGAGTCTCATCCATCTGCTCCACCAATTATATCTGAAGACAGCGAAGTAGCAGAGTAAATAGAACTAGAATCAGGAAGACCTGAGATCAAATCTAGCCTCAGAAATTTACTAGCCGTGTAACTTTGGATAAGTCACTTTATCTGTTTTTCTCAATTTCCTCAACTATAAAATGGAGACAATTATAGCTCATAGCTCCCAGGG
Source organism: Bettongia penicillata ogilbyi (assembly GCA_023548195.1). Lineage (NCBI taxonomy): Eukaryota > Metazoa > Chordata > Mammalia > Diprotodontia > Potoroidae > Bettongia > Bettongia penicillata. The sequence goes on from JAJHZJ010000788.1 coordinate 771,809, forward strand.
TTGTTGTGAAAATCACACAAAATGGTTATTGTAAAATATTTAACACAGTGCCTGGCACGTTTTAGGTGTTACATAAATCCTAGCTAATGTCATCATCATCATCATTGTTATTATTTACATAGGTTAGAACCAAGATGCTTTTCTGTGTGTCCCCACCCCCCTTAAAAGGGAAGGGAAGTTGATTCAAGCTAACACCTGCTAATTTGTTCCTTTCCTACCAATGCTTATTATACAAAAAATCTATCAAAAATGTTACTTCTCGATTTTGAGGGTCCATAATTTTGTAAGGAGGGATAGTCCCCTCACCAGAGATCTCAAACACATCTATAATGTTGTAGCTGGACTTAAACATTTGATGTGGCCCCAAATTAGTTACCTTGGGCTATCTTGGAATAAGCTTCTACAAATATAGCTAAATTATGACAAAAAAAGGAATCGATAGCTACAATCATGCTAGAATAGTTTCATTCATTTATCATTCATTAAATGAAAACTTACTATATGACAGGTAATGTATGAGGACCTTGGGAAGGGAACTCTATTTCTCTACTGTTCAGTGTTAATGTGATAATTATGGTCATTGGTGAATGAAACTTAGATCAAAACTGAAATTATAGCCCAAACTCAGTGCCCCAAGTACTATCAATAATTCTATTTTATGTCAGAAGTGCCTTATTTTATTTTTTTATTCCTTTGAATTTATAATCTGAAGGAGGTTGTACAGCATCCGTCAGTAAATAGGTCATATTTGGTGAGATAAGGCATTTAACATCAACTAATTAATGAACACATATTAGTGAATCAGACCTTCGTGCAGTCAGATGAGATAACCTAACTCAATTACGTGTCTGCAATTTTTCAGTACAAAACAGCTTCGTTTGTTTTACCAACTCTACTGTCATTTGTCAGGAGCTTTCTGTAAACTTATCAAGTGATGAAAAGCTCAGAGGTATTGTCAGTGTACCATAATCTCAAACATTATTCATATAACACACATACATGCTTGCAAAACATTTCATACAACATTTTATCAGATTCTCAATACCACCCTTTTAAATAGATTCTACAGGTATTTCTCCCGTGTGATGATGGAAATGTGCTGCAGATATCGGCATCCTTGTTTTATAGAAGGAATATGAAATTCATGTCAGTCAATCATTTATCTGGACTGGCATATAAAATATGGGTCATCAGTGAATTTGAACTCAGGTCTTTATAATTTCAGGCACTTTGATCAATAAGGATCAGTGATATAGAAATAGAAGACACTTCAGAAGTCATCTAGTCTATCCCAATTCCTTCATTTAACAAGTGAAGAAAGTAAGCTGGGAGAGGAAAAGGTCATATCTATGCTTTGTAAATGTAAATGGGATTCCATGGATCCTGTGCTAGAGGGGATGGTCCTACTGGAAGAAGGCTAATGCAGAGCTGTGAACTAGGTCATCTTCCATTGCTCTTTGGAACACATTATTCCATCCCATCCTCCTTTTTTTTCTAGTGGGTGCCGACTATGTTGCTCACTGGAATGTCCTTTCCTTTGTATTTGAAGGTCTTTTTCCTTAAGGTTTACAGAATCTGTTGTTTCTGAATTGAATTGCTAGATTTAACCACTATGTTTTTTGGAATTTGGAGCCTTGTTTTGATTCATTGTTTTCTCTAGAGAAGATCTGTGAGTACTTTCAATTGAATTCAATTTTCTATATTAAGAAGTCCTGAGCAGTTACCTTCTATTACTTCCTTTATTATAATCTTAAGGGATTTTGTTCTGCCATATTCTTTTTTGAGTCTTATGATATTTAGGATGTCTCTGTACATCCTGTCATCAAATTCAAGTTGCTTGCATTTTGAACATATTTTATTTTAATATTATTGTGTTTTTTTCTTCCCATCTTCTAGGCTGTATTGTACTTCTCTGTATTTGCATTTCCAATATATTGTTCTCTGTTTTGTTTCTGTGATGAGACTTGTCACTGAAGTTTCAATTTTTTTCTATTCTCCTCATTATTTTTGCTCTGCAGGCCATAAATTCTGTTCTCACAATTCTCATTTCTTTTTTTAAACCACTCAAGCATAGCATATTATGGTTCCATCTTCTCATATTCCAAAGATATATTCATTGTCTCATCAAGTGTCCAATCATTTCCTTTATTTTTTGCAATATTTATCCATAAATTCCTGTACTGGTTTGCGAGATGTAGAGGCCATATTTCCTTCTGATATGTTTTTACTGTTGATTTAACTGTTTGTATTCAAGGTCTTTGAATTTTTTTAGTGTTTTTTTAACCCTTTGCTACTTTCAGTTCCCCCCTCCCCCCTACACTATTCTTATCACTTATTTCTATACTCACTTCCTTCTGATTATATTTTTCTTGGAGGCTGGATGTCAGAGCTTCTCGGCCTCCTCTTATACCGTTCAATTCATGGTTCATTAACCTAAGTCTCTACCTTAGACTTTTGGGTAGTCAGAACTGGCCTTGCCTGGATGCTGTGCTCTTGTCCTGAGGATTGGTGGGATGCTACACAGCCTCTCACAGCACAGTGTCCTAGTCTGGTGACCTCTGCCACTTGCCCAATTTCCCAGTTTTCCTGCCTGATATCAGGAGTTAAGGGTTTGTTTTTCCTAACACTTGCACATAAGAACTCTGCAGCACTTGTGCTTACAGGTTTCTTTCCCTACAAGGCTTTTGATCTTGGAGAGCTGTGACCAAGCTGTTTTTCTGAGGACTGAGTAAACTCCCATCTCTTTTTATAAGATAGCAAACTTATATGTGGTTATTTGGATAATATGGAAAAATATCGATGGATAAATTTAATAGGTAGAGATATCAGTGTATAGGTGGGTAAATAGATGGAAGGATAGTTAGCTAGATAGGTAGTTAGGTAGACAGGTGGACAAATAGATCTGTTGTTTCATGCCCTACAGTAATTGTCAAATGTCTGTATTAAAAAAAAGAAGCATAGGCTGTTGTTTTTCTGGAAAGCCTAAAAAAAGTGCATTGTAATTAATTAAAAACTAAGATTAATTACAAATCTCTTCCAGGAGCTTTTTCAATACACACTGGATTGAGTAGATACATACATATATGTATAGATACATCTATATTATATATCCACATATAAATTAATTATGGAATTTCAGGGGAGGCTAATTAATCTCCTTTAAGGGGATCCTCTTCCAGAGTTGAATCCTCAGATTCTATGTCTGATACTCAACATGTCCATGTTGATGGTAGAGGAAACTTGTGTAGGAGGGTAGGGTAGAAGTGTATGATTTTATAGATGTGTGGGTGTATGCTTATAGACATACATACATATGGGAAAGTTGATAAATGTTTAACAATTGGCTTTCCATATATGCTAATACAACATATTTTTAAATTTAATTGACATTATTAAAATTTCCCCTGTTACTTTTTTAAATTTTAGTAATTCACAAAGTAATAAATCCAGCACTGGTTTGTAGCATTTTCAACTTACGAGGTATAAATGCTAACACTAAAATTCTGATAATCCTCTGTAGCCAGCTGGATCAAGCTATATCCAGTATACCCCTAAACACAGACACAGACACACACAGACACACACACTACATACCACAATCATAAGCAAAAGTACATCAATCCTGCCATGATGACTTGCCTTTGCAAAAATGATAATTCTTAGAACAGAGGACTCAGTTTCTAGTGATGCAATTTAAGGGTTAAGCAAATAGTAACTTTTTTGAGGGGGATGGGACTGGAAGGGAGGATCCTTCTCCCATAATGACTTAATTCACTCTAAGTAGACTGTAAAGACCTTTATAACCTGGATTCAATTGATCTTTCCAGTCTTATTTAATATTACCCTCATTTGCATACTCTGTGATCTAAACAAGTTAACCTTCTTACTGTTCTTTATGCACTATAGGCATATATTATCTTTATTCTTGAAATTAACTTCCATTTCACCTTCTTTCCTTCCACAACTGATTTCCCTTCAAAACTAAATTAAAGGGTCAGTTTTTTGATGCATTTTTTTCCTCAAATCTCCAGTCTTCACTGACGTTCCCAACCCAAAATGCTCATATTTATTCTCTACATATTTCTGTATGTACATTATACCTCTTCCATAGGATATGAGCTCTGTAAAGACACAGATCATTCCATGTTTGCCTTTGTTTCCACATTTTCTAGCCCAGTGACTGTACATCAAAATACAATAAATCCTTTGTCATATAGATAACTTGATACACTTGCACACTAAAGTTAAGTAGAATAGTCAATTCTTTTAAAACTATATTATCATTTTAAAAATGAATTTAACAGTTGATAAAACTCTTAAGACTAATCTTTACCTTCCTACATCTTCCCAGAGTCAAACAACTCTGGTTCCATCACCTGAAGAGTACAAGATTCCATCCCACCAGGCACTGACCTCCACAAGACATTTCTGTCCTCTTCCAATATCCTTATTCAGCCATATTGCCATGAGGCAGTCAGCAGGAAAGGAAGAATTTGATTAAAAATTGGAAATAAAAGTCCACAGTACTTCAAGCTCTGAACACTTAACTTGATATCAGATGCTCTGTGGCTGTGATTCTAGGAGGCAGGCTGATAAAACATTTGCAAGGCAGTAAAAATGTTTTCAGGCTGATAGATTCCAAAATATATCTGCAAGGCCAAAACGAGATATACAATACCAAAACCACTGAGAAAAGAACTCCCAAGATATCAAGTCAAGGTTTCTTGTTCCTCTCCACCTTAAGCTTACTAACAGTTTTCATTCCTCTTTTTCTAGGTAATATATTTCTGAAACTGCAGTTATCACACATGGATAGAGCAGAGAAGATATCCTGTGCTTTCCTGTAGCTTTTTTGGGGTTATCCTTGATAATAATAATAGTGATGGACAAGGGTTTTATTTCTGGAAGCATAGTCCCCATGTAAAATCAAATTATCAGATCCCAGGGATAAAAGGAATACTTTGTTGTACAAAATAGTTATAAATCCTGCCTTTATAGGAAGCTTGAAGTTGTAGCTTTTAGCAAAGAAATATATCAAATGGAATTTAATACTGATTTTTTTCAAAAAAAGAATGCATTTTTACCCAATGGTCCCTTAAACTTATGGAAATCTGCACTTATTTTTAGGCAATTTTGGCCACATTTTAAAAATGTGTTTATGACATATACTTGTAATTGTTAATTCTGTTTACTTAGTCTTAGCCAGAGGAACTGGTGGTACAAGTGAGCTGAGGGAATGCTGCTATCGGTTATACATATTTAGAATATTGCAAAAGGGGTACATTATGGTTTGTTATTACTCTCCACTCACACCCAAATTTGTAAGACTTTAAAAGAAAAATTAGCTGTTTTATAACTCTCATCTATCTCAGGGGTTTAGCAGGGCTGTGTTCAGTGCTTAGAAGATGTTAAAGGGACATGTGGGATACTTGCAGACAAGGTTGTAACTAGCATTTCTAGCTGCTACGTCAAGTAAGACAAGCTGCAGGAAAGATTATTTTTAAAGACAGTTTCCATTTCTACAAGAACAAACATTGGGAATATCTGCTCGTGAAATCTTAAATGCTTCCTCATATTACTAACCATAATTAATTTTGGTAATAGCTAAGTTCAGTGGTTTCTATTTGTGAACACAGTACATGTGTTACTGGTTCCTTCTAAATGTCAGTAGCCTTGGGCACTACCCCTTTTTTCCTCACTATTTAAGATTTTGTAATTAATATTTCTCAATTTGGAAAGCCACGGATTGAGTAGGTATGACTACTCACTAGACCAGTATAGTCTTCTGTAGAGGACATTTTACTTTCCATTTTTTTAAATAAAATTTAAACTAGACAAGTTTAGTTAAAATAAAAGCACTCTATATATTATTATGCTTTTGAACAAAAAAAAAAGATATACAAAAGAATTAAAGAGATTCAAGGCAAAATCAGAAACCTTAATCAGGTAAGAATACTTCTCTAGAATCAACTAATCCACAAGCTATAAATTCGGCATAACAAATTCTCAATCATTTGCCAAAGAATGAAAGTCATTGGATGAAACTAAATGATGCTACTCAGAAAGTGTATTGAGATTGATCTAGAAGATTTAGTCATTCCCCATGAAACTTTTATAAAGTAGCATGCTTGTTCAGAATTCAGAATCTGACTTTTGAGACAGACTGAAGAAAAAATATGTTTTGGCCAGATCCTGAGAGACAATCCTTGCCATTGCCAAGAGGACGACTTTCTGAATATCGAAGGGTAGAAGAATTTGGATTTTCCAAGGATATTCTAATAGCCCTCTAAAACAGAAGTACTACAATAGTGTCTGGCATTTGTACCTGCACCCAAAATGACAAACCAACTAGAAACTCTAAGGCTGTGTTGTCTAACTCAAACAGAAACAGAACTCTCTAAACTATAAATAAGGATCTCCTATGGCCACATATTAACTTAGAAAGCCACAGGTTAATATTTTCTATATTTTATTGTGCTTTTATTTATTTTGTTAACTATTTCCCATTTTACTTTAATTTGATTCAAACTGGAGGAGCCAAGATGGCGGAGTAGAAAGATTCACATATGGTAGCTCGGAACACACAGTCCCTAAATTTCCTGTAAAAACAACTCCCAGCAAATTCTGGAGCAGTGGAAGCCACACAGCAACTGAGTGGAGGAGATTTCTATTCCAAAGAGCCCTGAAGATTCCACACCAGGGGTCCATTGCGCACAGGAGAGGAGCAGAGCCCAGCCCTGCCTTGGCCGCGCAGCACCGAGAGGAACAGATCTGAGCAGGCTTCAGCGACGGAATCTTTGGCGGCCGCCAAGGTCCCTCCACCCACAGGCGCACAGGTCAGTGAGAGGGACTTCTGGGCTGGCCAAGAGGGGAACAGGGTGTCTCCATAACTCAGGCCCCCTCCAGGGGCAGCAGCAGAGGCAGTGGTGGCCAGGGGCTCCCAAAGCAGGGAGGACCTCAGATCCATTACTAAAGATCTCCGCATAAACCCCCTGAGGGAACTGAGCCCTGTAAGGCAGTCCTGCCCCCACCTGAGACCCGGAATTTAATCTTACCCTGAATAGCATCCCCACCCACTGCTGAAAGCCCTGAGGCTGGGAAGCAGCATTTGAATCTCAGAACCCAAGCACTAGCTGGGTGGAGAGGAACCTCAGAAGTCAAGTAACTGTCTGGGAAAATGCCCAGAAAAGGGAAAAAAATAAGACCATAGAAGGTTACTTTCTTGGTGAACAGATGTTTCCTTCTTTCCTTTCTGATGAGGAAGAACAATGTTTACCATCAGGGAAGGACATAGAAGTCAAGGCCTCTATATGCCAAACATCCAAAATACACTATCCAATGGACTCAGGTCATGGAAGAGCTCAAAAAGAATTTTGAAAATCAAATTAGACAGGTGGAGGAAAAACTGGGAAGAGAAATGAGAGAGATGCAAGAAAAGCATGAAAAATGGGTCAATACCTTGCTAAAGACCTAAAAAAATGCTGAAGAAAACAACACATTGAAAAATAGGCTAACTCAATTGGCAAAAGAGGTTCAAAAAGCAATGAGGAGAAGAATGCTTTCAAAAGCAAAATTAGACAAATGGAAAAAGAGGTTCAAAAGCTCAATGAAGAAAATATTTCTCTCAAAATTAGAATGGGACAGATGGAGGCTAATGACTTTATGAGAAACCAAGAAATCACAAAACAAAGTCAAAAGAATGAAAAAATGGAAGATAATGTGAAGTATCTCATTGGAAAAACAACTGACCTGGACAATAGATGCAGGAGAGACAATTTAAAAATTATGGGACTACCTGAAAGCCATGATCAAAAAAAGAGCCTAGACATCATCTTTCATGAAATTATCAAGGAAAACTGCCCTGATATTCTAGAACCAGAGGGCAAAAGAAGTATTGAAAGAATCCATCGATCACCTCCTGAAGAGATCCAAAAAGAGAAACTCCTAGGAACATTGTGGCTAAATTCCAGAATTCCCAGGTCAAGGATAAAATATTGCAAGCAGCTAGGAAGAAACAATTCCAGTATTGTGGAAATACAATCAGGATAACACAAGATCTAGCAGCTTCTACATTAAGGGATTGAAGGGTGTGGAATAGGATATTCCAGAAGTCAAAGGAACTAGGACTCAAACCAAGAATCACCTACCCAGCAAAACTGAGTATAATACTTCAGGGGAAAAAATAGTCTTTCAATGAAACAGAGGACTTCCAAGCATTGTTGATGAAAAGACCAGAGCTGAAAAGAAAATTTTACTTTCAAACACAAGAATGAGAAGAAGCATGAAAAAGTAAACAGTAAAGGGAAGTCATAAGGGACTTACCAAAGGTGAACTGTTTACATTCCTACATGGAAAGACAACATTTGTAACTCTTAAACTTTTCAATATCTGGTTAGTTGGTGGGATTACACAAACACACACAAATACACATACACACACATGTACACACGTGCGTGCACACACATACAGAGACAGAGAGCACAAAGTGAATTGAATTGGATGGGACCAAAAAGAAATTAAGGTAAACAGTGAGAGAGAAATGTAGTGGGAGGAGAGAGGGTGAAATGGAATGGGGTAAATTATCTCTCATTCAGGAGGCAAGCAGGAGACTTTTTATTGGAGGGAAAAAGAGGAGAACTGAGAAGAGGACATGAATTTTACTCTCATCACATTCGACTAAAGTAAGGAATAAAATATACACTCATTTTGGAATGAAAACCTATCTTGCAATACAGCAAAGTGGGGGAGAAGGGGATAAGCAGCGTGGGGGTGATGATGGAAGGGAGGGCAATGGGAGGAGGGATCAATTTGAAGTCAACACTCGGGGAGGGACAGGATCAAAAGAGAGAATAGAAACAATGGGGGGCAGAATAGGATGGAGGGATATACAGTTAGTCTTACACAACATGACTATTATTAAAGTCATTTGTAAAACTGCACAGATATGGTCTATATTGAATTGCCTGCCTTCCCAAAGGGAATGGGTGGGGAGGGAGGAATAGGAGGAAGTAGGAACTCAAAGTTTTAGGAATAACTGTGGAGTATTGTTCTTGCTACTAGGAAATAAGAAATACAGGCAATGGGGAATAGAAAGTTATCTGGCCCTACAGGACAAAAGAGAAGATGGGGACAAGAGAAGGGAGGGATGATAGAAGAGAGGGCAGATTGGTGATAGGGGAAATTAGAATGTTTGGTGTATTGGGTGGGGGAAGGGGACAAACAGGGAGAAAATTTGGAACCCAATATTTTGTGAAAATGAATGTAAAAAGCTCAATGAAGAAATAAAAAATAAATAAGAAATAAAAAAGAAAAAAAAGAAAAAATAAAAATAAATTTATTTTAAAATAAAAAAATTGATTCAAACTGGATGTAACTGTGGTGTGGGTCAGAGATGGCCCTTGGGCCTTGTATTTGACAGTTCTACTATAAGAGAATGCAACTTCAGGTTTCTTTAATGAACCTAGTTAAATCTTCAGATTCCTCAGGGGAACATCATGAGAACTGTACAGAAGTAGGAGAGGGCTTCTAACAATTAGGATCTGTGGGTGACCTCCTAACTCTGTAAGCTTCAGTCCACTTTCCATTAGATTTTATATTTACCAATTGGTAACTGTGGTTTGGATGGAAGAGGAAAAGACAGGAACAAGTATGTACTAAGGACCTAAAGCTAAATATTTTTCAACTATTAGCAAATTTGTTCCTCACAGCAACACTGTGTGGTAGTTATCCCAATTTTATAGTTGAGGAAACCGAGGCATTTATAGGTTGGGACTTGCTCACAATCACAGAGCTAGCAAGTATCTGAGACTAGATTTGAACCCATGGCTCTCTGATTCCAGGACCAGTGCTCTATCTGCTCCAGGTCTTGTCTGAGCAAGGCAAACAACAATGTGCAGGTGTGAACTATTTTAAAATACATCACCTTGGCTTGATCCTAAACTGCTTTGTTTATTGCAAGTTGATTCAGCCAGTGTAAGGGTTAGTCAGAAGAATTGTGAGACTCAAATGAGACAGTGACAAATTGCAAACCTTAAAATATTATATAAATGTAAGTTCCTCACCATCATCACCATAAATATAATCATTGTTATCATTATTATCATCACCCTCATTATGATTATCTTATCCTCACTATAATTATTTTGTCATCATCATCATCATCCACTAGATCTCTAGTCTCGTGATGATATCATTCTCTGATCATTCTACTGTATACCTCTTAATCTGAAGCAATGTTCATAGAACAGTACAAGGGTATGCTGGTAAATGGTTAAGAACTGAGCTCTCTGGAGAGAAATGTATGCCAACAAAATACTTTTAGGTTCAATATACATTATTAATACTACCTATAGGTAATGAACAATTAAAAAATCAAGCTCTGGTTTGTAGGAATTGCTGATTTCTGCGATATAAATACTCACATTGATTATTTAACAATTGGATTTCATGGGTTAGAGCCAGTTGCAGCACACTCCTGGGAAACAGCAGACAGCCTAAGTGGTACATGGATGTTCTCGAAAGTGGAGAACTAGTGGAAGACTTGTTTTGTGTTGAGGGGATGCATATGCAGGATTTATAAGAAGATACAGACAAGAATCAGGAGGGATGACAGGACATGGGATGTTTGATACTTGCAAAAGTACACAAAGTTTTCACATAAATGATATTTTGAGGTTCTCTAAGTATCAAATGATGGCCATTGCACAATATTCTAGGTCAATGGTTTGCTTCAGCCATCTTCATGATTTTTGGAAAAAATGTTCTCATGCTCCCATTCTGCCAGAGGTCATCTTCACATGTTTGGGGTGACATCCCACTAACTCACTGATGGTTTTGAGATACCTTGGTTTCACTCAAGCTAGTTGAGCCTGTCTGCCAAAATGGTTTACCAGGGTGTGGCCACTGTACATACATTCTACAACTTTTGGAACCACAGATAAGAATTGAAGGAATCAGGTGGACATTAAAGGTGAAAAGTAGCTCTAAAAAGGACTCAGCAGCCTTCAAACAAGAGATATTAGTCTTTCTAGAACACATCCTAGCCACCAAGTATGTGAGTGGTATCAAATTTAAAAATAAATGGGGGCCAGTAAACTATGTATAAAGTACTCTATGATCTGCATATCAAATTAGACTGTTTATACTTTCCTCCTCTCTCTCTCTCTCTCTCTCTCTCTCTCTCTCTCTCTCTCTCTCTCTCTTTCTCTGTCTCTCTTTTTCTGTCTTTCTCACTCTCTCCTAATACAAGAACACATTTAATCATATAGGAATTATCTGATTCAGACCACACTCAGGAGAGTTATGGACCACATGCAGTCTGTGGGATACACTTTTGACACCTTCCTTCTATGTGATGGATTGGTACAAAGACAAATAAAATATAGCTCCTTTTTATGAGGAACAATCTCATAGGAGGAGAATATATTATACAGATAAAACAATACAGTTTAGACTATGCTAGGTGTATAAAAAGTATTGAAAGAGTCATGCTATTAGTGAAAAGTCAAATCACTTTCAGGTATGGGAAATATGGGCAGCTTCCTTGAGGAGGTTGTAGTGGAACTGGATCATGGAACAGAATGTCAATGTTTGATAAAAATGATAAATAACCAAAATTTAAGCTCCATCTACGTGTCAGGTGTTTTGTTAGAAAATGGTGGCCAATGAATAGAGGATTTTGGAAACAAACTAAAGTTTACTTCTTAGAAAGACATTGGAAATTTCATAAGGACAGAAAATATAGAAAGAGGTAAGGTTACTGAATGCTCATTTGTTTTTTATTATGGTAAAAATAGTCTCTTGAATTTTCACTAAAAAAAAGAAGTACATGGATTTAATGATGAATAAATTCATCGAGGCAAAAATGCATTCATATCATAAAGAATGAAATGTTGTTTTAATTGTTTAACATGCGAAAGTAAACACCAAGGAGAGGGAGGATCATTTAACCTTCACAAAATGATGTAATTAGAATTAATGCAATAAAATAAATCAGAAGGATATGTTTGCAGAATACCAACAAAGAGTTTTCAAACCATGGGTGTTTCTGGGAATCAGAAAGGCAGCCCCATCCTTGATGCCTGAAGAAGACATCCCTTGACTATACTGAATGGGACTCATGATCTGTCTCCTTCTCAGCAGTGAATAGGAATTTTTGATCACCTTTATATTCCAGTGGTTCACTCAGACAAGTAGCTTGTGACTATGAAAGAGAATGAAAATACTAGACTCCTTGGGAGCTCAAACTTGTGACCCTGCTTTCTTTAGAATCAAGCCCTAAACAACTGAGTTCATCATCAAGAACATAGAAGCTCCATTACCTGGCACATTTAATTAAAAGTGTATAGTAAACAAAAGAGATGCACAGGAGGACAGACTCATTAGCGTGTTCCCTCTGTAGTCCCCGGGATGCTGGACTTTTTAGTTTGAAGGTACTTTTCTAGATATCCCTTGAGTGTCATTAGCAGGCATTGTGCTATTAAAGATGTTAATTTTTTAGAGGCATATGATTAAGTTCTGGACCCTGTAGGGGAAAAAAAAAGGTTGCAGAACTCATCTCTATATGTTTTCCCACACTCCTAACAGTCACTCATTATGTAATTCTCTCTCATCTGCTACCATACTTATCACTGCATTTGCACAAAATTTAGCCTCCCTTACAATTTAAGAGGTAAGGGAGGGGGGAGAGAAACTGCGCAGGATCTTCTTTCATGTCTCTAAAATCCAGTTTAATATTGATAAAGTAGCAAGGGCTTATTGGGCCCAAATTGTCTACCCCATTGATATTGAAAAAAAACCTGTTCTTTTCAAACATAAATGCTATGGATATTGACACATACATTGTAATAGAAAGGGAGGACTCACCATGAAACTGAATCTCAGTTTGAGCTTGCTTTGAATACACACACATATATGAAATTATATATGTATATGTAAACATATACACAGGTGTGTGTGAACTTATATCTATATGTCTTTAATATATAACTTTCAATGCTGACCTACATGCTTATTATTCCTTCTTGCCTTCCTTTCATTCTAAGCATTGAAATAGGATGGTATTTTGGAATAGAAATCTTCTTCCTACTCAGCACTCCTTCCTCCCAAACACATATATATTTTTTCCTCCAACAGAAAAAAATAAAGAAAAACATAATTCTTCCAGCAAATATATCATTTCTAAAAATGGCTGGCTCATTCTGCACTAGTTCTGTTAGTATTCATCACTAGTTATTTGGAATCATACAATCACTTCACCTTAAAGATGAGGAGTCTGGAACATAGAGAGGTTAAAGGATTTGCCCCAGGTCAATAAGGCACTAATAGCAGAGTCCCCATTCAAACCTTGGTCTTCCAATTCCACCCTGGGCTCACTCCATGGAAATCCTACTTCCTTCCTAATAGGAAAGCATGGTTGTTTCTTGAGGTCCAAGATGAGCTCCAATGAGATGTTTGTATGTGGTAGAATAGGAACAGACTTAGGTTTTTAATCCTGCCTCTACTGCTTTAAGATCAAGGATCTAGACCAGGGATGAACAACCTTCAGTCCTGAGGCCACATATGACCCTCTAGTTCCTCAAGTGTGGCCCTTTAACTTAATCCAAACTTCACGAATAGTTCATCTTTAAAAGATGATTTTTTCTATAAAACTTGATCTCATTCAAAAGGCTACACCTAAGTACCTAAAAGACTACATGTAGCCTACAAGCCACAGGTTCCCACCCCTGATCTAGAACTTCAAGGGAACTCACAGTCCATCTAGTCTAACCCTCCCATTTAAAAGAAATAGAAACTGAGATTCATGATTGTTAAGTAGTTAAACATGTTCAAGGTCACATAGGTAGCAAGAATCAGATAGAAGTGGGCTTTAAAACTCACTCTGATCCTCTGGTTTCACTATCAGTGTTATTTCCAATTTACCTTGTTGTCCCTCAGTTTCCTTACCTATAAAACAGAGATAATAACACTTGTATTATCTGAGAAGCAATATGAAATAGTGAAAAGTAGTGCAGAGAGGTGATACAGTTGATGTAATACCAGACCTGGAGTCAGAAAGATTCATTTTTCTAAGTTCCAATGTGATCTCAGACACTAGCGAGGTCTAATTGCCTCAATTTCCCAATCTTTAGAACGAGCTGGAGAAGGATATGGCAAAGCCCTCCAAGGGCCCCAAATGGGGTCATGAAGAGTTGGACATGACTGAAACAAGAGAAAAGCAATAACAAAATAGTATAAAGATCACAGAACTTGAAGTCAGAGACCAGAGTCCAAATCTCAGCTCTTCTGCTTAAGGACATTATGCCCTTGATAAGTCTTGGTCTGCTCAGTGGTAAAATGAGGAGTTTGGAATTGTTGATCCCCCAAGGTCTCTGTTAGCTCTAAATCTATGATCCTATTAACTTACCTTTCAAATTTGTTGTAAGGTAGGTGTTGTCATTCAGTCCTTTCAGCATGTCCAAATTTTCATGACCCCATTTGGGATTTTCTTGGCAAAGATACTGAAATGCTGTGATGTTTTCTCCTCCAATTCATTTTATAGATGAGGAAACCAAGACAAACAAGGTTAAATGACTTTCCTAGGGAAACACAGGGAGTATCTGAGACTGGAAATGAACTCAGGTCCTCTTGTCTCCAGGACCAGCATTCCATCCATTGTGCAACCTAGCAACCCACAAGGTAGGTTTACTCTATACCTCAAAGTGTTGTATAAGTATTAGTCAGTCAATAGTCACTAAACACTTATTGGAGAGCTATCATGTGTCAGGCACTGTGCTAAGCTCTGGAGATACAAAGAAAGGTAAAAAACAGATCTCCATGACCTCATATTCTAACAGTGGAAACAATATGACAACAACTATTTATAAATAAATCATATATAGGATACATTGGAAATTATTATTCTATATGATCACCCAATTGAAAACCAGGACTTACATAGTTCATATCTCAGACCCTGCCTCTTACCACCAACCCCTTTCCACCTTCTGCCCTTTTTTCTGGGAATAGGAATTAAATCAACTTTGGGCAAAATTCTTTTCAAAATTTGCTATTTAAGACTCCCACAAGAGCACTTGTAAAATGTGACCGTATGTTTTAACAGGTGTTTGATTTATTATATCTCTTTCCATTAAGAAGTAGTCATCTAACCTCTCATAGAATACCTCTAGTGATGGTGAGCTCATTCTTCTCCCATGTGACCCATAACCCTTTTTGATCATCTCAACTATTAGAATTTTCTTCTTACATCTAAACAAAATCTCCCTTGCTGTAATTTCCTTTCATTCTTTGCTACCAACTCTTCTGTTAGAGGCCAAGGAAAAACAAACTAAAAAAAAAAAAGAAAGAAAACAAATTTAAACAAGGAAACAAACAAAATAACAAGGACAATCTGTTATCCATACCATCACCTTATGGATATTTGAAAGTAGCTATCACAACCAACCTAAGTAAGATACCTCTTTTCCAACTTTCTGGACATGTAGTAAATAATCAAACTCGCATCTTCGTTGATATCCTCTTTCCATGACAATCATTGCTCTTACCCATGTCCTGAGGACAAGGTGGTCTCTTCCTTTCTTGGAGATGAACATATTCTTAAAAAATGTCATATTTATTGCAAATACTATTGACTTGAAGTGAGTGATAACTAGTATGTATTCTTGAAATAGGAGTAAGAGCTCATTGGAAAACCCATGGCCTGATACATAGCTCCTGTTCTTTTGTGTTTCATACATACTAGTAGAAGCTCCAACTTATGTACCTTCTACCTCTTTTGTTGAATGTAATTTGTTCACTTCCTTCACTTATATATATATATATATATATATATATATATATATATATATATATATATATATATATATATACACTCTATGATTCCATTTGGGTTCTCAACCACAGGTTACAGGACATAAATACCCATGGATTAATTGGATGACTCACTGGTTAAATTGAAAGAGCTAAGTGATACCGTGGACAAAGTGCTGGACCTAGAATCAGGAAGATCTGAGTTCAAATCCAGCCTCAGACATGTACTATCTGTGTGACCATAGGTAAGTCATCTTACCCCTGTTTACCTCATTTCCTTAAATGAAAAATGAGGATAATAATAGCTTCTACATAGTGGGATTGTTTTGAGGATCAAATGAGGTAATACTTATAAAACTAAGCACAATATCTGGCACATAGCTGGCACTCTATTAATACTTATCCCCTTCCTTTATCCTTGTTCATAAAGTTAGCTTTCTTTTGTCTTCCAAACATGGTCAATTACATCATGAAGCCTATTGGAAGCCACCATGTTTCTTTCTGCTGTCATTTTGGCTACTGCCATTACCAGTTCTTATGAGAATATAGGATTCTGTAATTTCTTGCTATATAGAATCACTTGGGGGATTTTAGTTAAAAAAAGAGATGAATTTTTTATAGAAAAGGGTAATTTGGGGTCATTGAAAGCACCCCATAATTCCCCATTCAATCTATACTAAAATTTTCCCCTTATTTGATTCTGAGTCAAGATTATTTCCTTATTCTGTGTTTATCCAGGAAACATATGCTGATAGACTAATTTGATAGGTTGTTCATCCAGCTGGACATCATCCCGGTATGGGTGACAACACCAAAATTGTTTATATTTCTGGAAATATTTTCTCTCACTTATGTCTCCAGTACATGCAGTAGGGACCGATATAAGAACACTGAAAATTCTGACAACTCACTCCTTTATTCTTCTCTGAGATTGATCCCTGACTCAGTGGATTTCTTTCTCCACCATGCCTCAGGAGCTGTCTCACCTTGTGGTTTCTTCTTTTGATTTGTCAGTTCTTCCTAGAAACTCTATTTTAAGAAATGTGCCTACTCCAGCTGTGTTCATTTTTTATATTTCTCTGGTCTCTCTTACTAACTCTTTGGAATTATTTCCCCACCATGGTCTCACATGGTACCTGAGCCATTGCCCCAGACTTTTCAATATATTATGTTTTGCTATTAGAATGTAAGCCAGTTGGAGTAAGGGACAATCTTTTTTTTTTTTTACTTGTGTTTGAATTCCCAATGCTTGCCATGTAGTAAGCACTTAATAATGCTTCTTTATTTCAATTTGATTCAATAAACATATATTAAGGAGCTTCTATATGGCAGGAACTGCACTGTATGATGACTTGATGATAACAATGGGAATGAAAACAATTTTTAAAAAGACAGCTGAATTGAGATTAAAGTCAATAAGTAAGACTTATTCCAGAGTAAAAATGGTGAAACCTATGGATGGTAGATCTATAGAAAAGATGAGGGCTATCAATTATGTGAAACATGGCCAGCATAGTTGCTTTATCAGACATTGTCCTTGACTATATTTCTTTATTTAAAAGGCAGCTTCTCATATACCCATAGATAACCTGTGCAGGTGAAGATAAGAAACAACTTGGAGGATGAGGATACTGAGATGGACAAGCTAACAGGGAAATTCCAGGTTTTCAAACAAAATGGCACCTTCATCTCTCCTAGCATGCCCTCAGTGGATGGATGGCAAGACCCTTAGAAAGTTACCCCAACATCTATCTCCTGTAGAATAGAAAGTCCTTGATGAGAGGGACAGACTCCATTTTGTCTTTGAATCTCCATTCTGTAGTTCATTCTCTGACACACAGCAGATACTTTAAACATGGGATTGAGGAAAGGGAGGGAGGGAGGCAGGGAAGGAGAGAGAGAGACAGAGAGACAGACAGGCAGGCAGGCAGGCAGGCAGATAGACAGAAAGACAGAGAAAGAGGAAGAGAGAAGAGAGAGAGAAAGAGAGAGAGATGGAGAGATAATTCTTAGAGGATTGGCAATTAAAAATATCTCATGCAAAATACAAAGGACATTAACTTTTCTGTTTAATGTAGCACAAAGATAGTCCTACATAAATTGCTCCAGACTGACCAATTTGGCATACAGTTTCTCAGAATGTCAAGGTTGTCATTATTTCTTTTAAAGTAAGTTCCAGACCCACATAATAGAGAGCAATTCATCCTTTCAGGTCTTTCTTCAAAAGTATACGTTCTTGATGCCAAATCTCTCTCTCTCTCTCTCTCTCTCTCTCTCTCTCTCTCTCTGTCTCTCTGTCTCTCTCTGTCTCTCTGTCTCTCTGTCTCTCTCTCTGTCTCTCTCTCTCTTTCTCTGTCTCTCTTTCTCTCTCTGTCTCTCTGTCTCTCTCTCTGTCTCTCTCTCTCTCTGTCTCTCTCTCTGTCTCTGCCTCTGTCTCTCTCACATGCACATACACACAAATACACACACACATGGACACACACACACTCAATCACAGATAACAATTTCTTGTCAGTAGCATCATTTCACAGAGTGAAGTACAGCACTTTGTACCCACTTACAAAGATGCAAGAGGTTTATGTCACCATGGAGTGAAGAAGGGGAAGATTTATGAAATAATGTGAAGGTAAAAAATGACAAGTTGTGGAGACAAATTAGAGATATGGAGGGAAAGGAAGATAGTTGGGTTAAAAATGAACTCTGGTTTCCTGTTTTGGGGAGTTAGTTATGGACATAGGGGCTATTTGGGGGAGGGTATGGTAGTTAATTGCTCATGATGTAACAGTGCACAGAAAGGGTGTGATCCTCATTTGGAAGCTTATTTAAAAGAGTTTTTGGCCAAATAGCATTTGGTGAAATGGAGAAATCGCAGTACTCTAATTATACATTATACTCTAATATGGATGTTCAGGAAATAATTTATATCAGTCAATAAGGATTTATGAAATGCATATTATATTCCAGGCACTGTGGAAGATGTTTGACATAAAAATACAAGAGTAAAAAAAAAAAGAAAGAAAGGAACTCTGATGATCTTTGTCCTTCGTCCTTGAAAAGGACCAAAATGACAATACGATGTTAGTGTCAAGTTACAATGAGTCTGATTGTGGCTGATCAGACCCATATGAGCATAGAATGCTCTAGCACATGTCAGGCATAAATAGTCCATGTGAATATTCGTGGTGGGTTCTCTAAATTCACGCATCTTGTGTTTCTTTTGAGCTACTTACATTCTGCTTTGTTCAGAGAGTACAGAACCTTCTCTGATGAGGACACTCTATGCTGGGCAGTCCTATGTCAGTGTCTCCCATGTCAAGCATGCAGTTCTAGAGTTCTTAAGAGAGACCTTGAGAATGTCCTTGTTTAGCTTTTTCTGAAGATGATGTGAGTGTGAATTCTCCTGCGTGAATTGCCCTGTGTGAATTCTCCATGAAACAGTGTTTTTAAGGGAAGTGTATATTTGGCATTCAAGCACATACAAGAGAATAGAAAGGAGAGAGGGAGGTACTCAGGATGAGGGATGAGAAAGAAGTCTGGAAAAGCTCAGTGAGAGAGAGAGAGAGAGAGAGAGAGAGAGAGAGAGAGACTGTCTGACTTTTCTAGACTCCCTCTTTAAAAGTAGCTGTCCAACAAGGAAGAGACTCAGGAACAGAGTCCACTTCCTAGATCTCAATTCCAGGGAGAAAGTGATGTTCTAAAACATGAATGTGTTTCTGCAAAAGGAGAGAAAAATCCAGAGTAATACAACCTGGTGAGAAATGAAAGAGTAACTTTACAAGAATGTCAATTCAAGACAAGATTAATGACAACAACAAAAAAAGAAATTGAATAGTGGATAATAGTAATGGTTGAACTGGAAGCTAAAGAAGAGATAAGAAAAGATTGAGATGTAGAGAATGATCAGCCTGGAAAATTGAATATATTATTAAGTGTAATTTATGTTTTGTTTAATTTTGTAAACTTTTCTTCATTATATACATGTACACACATATATGAATATATAATATATAGACAAGGCTTTGTCAATAGGGTAGGTTGAAGGAAATATTTAGAAATGAAAGTAAAGTTAAAGGTATAAGGTGTCAGTAAAATAAAATTAAAAATTAGGAAATATGACTGTTTATATGTTTCATTCAAAGGAGACCCAAAACATACTAGGGAATAATGACATGGGCCTTTTATGAAAGAAGTAGTCTGTGTCAGCAATCTTCTTTTTGAGGTGAGGATGAAAATATAACAAGTTAAGAAAGAAATCAATTATGTTAATTTTGAGTCTTGACTTCTAATGGCAGGGACTCTAAGGAGAAGTAATAAAGTGTAGGAAATGATTCCCTTTTGATTGGAAAAGGAGCACTGCAAAGGATTCATGATGGGGATATCCATACCACGGGTGCTTGGGATCCCTTCTCTTCTGGTCTAAGCTGCATGGAGCGGAAAGCAAGTGCTCCCCTTATGTAAGAAGACAGAGCGGGAGCTGTGAGTTCAAATGTGTCAGCTGACTAGGAAACTAAGAAGACCAAAGCATTTAATCTAAAAGTTGCAGAACCGGGGAGGCACTAGATAAGATTTAGACCGAAACTTTCATGTGACAAATGAATGACACGAGATTAAGGAAGCAGAAATGATTTACCCAAGAGCATGCATTCACTATGAAGATAGAAAATTAAACTCAAGACCTTCTGCCCTATGAGGCTTATTTATTCAATTACCCAATTCATTTAGCAAAAATTCATTGAGAACTTTCTACACAGAAATTGGCATACTGAGCTGAAAAGAATAGAAACAAATGAATAATGTGAAATAGGGAAAGGCCAATGTGCCTTACTCTTGTAAGTAGGCTTACACCAGCTTGGCTGATGAAGCTGCTCCCTTGGCAAAGGCTAGACTTCTTCTAGGAGAGTCATGAACATATAGAATAGAAGTGCTTTGGAGAGATTTAGAGAATTCACAGACATTGTGTCACTCTTTCCCTTTCTGCCAATTAATTTATTTGATTGGCTTTGGAGTCAAAACTTAGGATGCATTTCAAAGGCAGTGGACTACCATAATCTCATCCGACTTTTCACCTGACTTCTTTCTGCCTGTGGGCATTTTTGTGAGAGAAAAGACACAAGAGGCACGAACTGGTTTGTGATAGTCCTTTGTTATATTTTCACCATGGGAATTTATACCTCAGAAATCAGCAAATGCTACAAATCAAAGCTTTATTGATTTTATTTATTTCTAGAGTTAAGAAAGGAATGTAGAAACTAGCAATAATTAAGAATACTCATAAAAATACATATATATGTATATGTATACATGTGCATATACATATGTATATACTATGTATATATATGTGTTTATATATACTTATATGCAGACAGAAAAACACATGCGAATATATGCACACAAACACACACACACACACACACACACATATATATATATATATATATATATATATATATATATATATAATCTGTCTGTCTATCTATTGATCTATCAATCTACTATCAATCTATCTAGTTCCTGGCAGTTCAGAGAGGGAAGTTGTACACATTGAGGCTGGAGCCCACAGTAAAAGAAAAGAGATATACCTAATGTCTCAGAAATACCAAAGACCAAAGGTAAAATGTAGGCTCCTTCTGGAAAGTAAGGTTAAAATACTCAATATGAGGCCAATATTTTTACTGTCAAAAAGTTTGTAACTTAGTGGCGAAGATATATGAAATATAATAGGTAACCATTTCTAAAATAGATACAGAGGCAGCATAGGGGGTATAGACTTAGAATCATGAATAGCTGAGTTCCAATTCTGCATATGAAAGAAATGCAGCTACAGTAAACATGTTTTGGGAAGAAATGAATTGTTGTCTGTGAGCACATATATTAGATATTTTTAATATGTTGTGAGAACTTTTATTGCAAGCCCTAAGGTCCTGATATGTTGAGGATTAAATCACACTGTGATTAGACATTAATGGTATAAGTACAAAGAAGAATGGAGTTATGGAATGACGAACACGTTGGACTATCTCTCTGTCTTCTGAGGGAGTAATGGTATGACTTTGTGAAACTCCCTATCTACGAAAACAAAAGTTTGGACTCAATAGGCAAAGGTCAAAGAGAAATTAACATTTATTAAGCATCTACTATGTGAAAGATACTGTGATTGATGATGAAAAGAAAAGGTTGGGAACCAACTGGGAAATCCTTACTTCATACAAATTTAATGAATTTCAATTCAATTCTATTTGCAACCAATGGAGAGCTGAAGATGACAGACAGATGATAGATATGTATGTATATATATATATATATATATATATATATATATATATATATATATATTCATATAGATGTGCATATATTCAAATCCATTAGAGTGTTTCAGGAAGAGGGAAAGATGGGATGTAACGGCAACTAAAATAGCATCATTTGCTGTTTTTGTTTCAGTATCATCAAGAAGCATAATGCCTCTATTTGAATGATTAAGAAGGATCTTTTCCACCCAGTTGGGCCAGGTAAGATTTTTAGGAAGGTCCAAGTCTTTTGTTAATGAGGCACTGGTTTTCAAGGGATGTGGTTCCCTCTGGTCCTAAAACGTACACAAAGGATCTGAGGTGTAGGTGTTAGTTTGCTGCATACTGACTGTAAGTATTTATTTGGTCAGATGAGGATTCTCGGAAGCTGCTAGAGGAGTCCCCCAGCTTTGAGAACCCAGATGTTGTGCTTTCCTCTCTGGTAACTATGGTCAGACAGTTGGAACTTTCTATTGAATTCAGGCAGAGGAAGCCATATCTGTTGACTTTTAATTTCTCTGTATTTTCTTTGAATTTTAGGGTACTGATTTCCCTGGAGTAGGTGAGTGGTATATGTGCTTTGTTAAAGGAGTATTATATGTGCTTCATTAAAGTGACTGCTAACCCCTCAAAAGTTTCCTTCCCTTTCATGAGTGGAGATTTAAGAACCTGTGGTAGCAGGCCCCCCTTGGTATGTTGTGATGCTTACTGATTCATGGGAGCAGCAGCATTGACGAAAAGAGTGAAAAGTATATTTTTATGGGGAGTATATTTTTTTCAATTTGGCAGTATCTCAAGAATACCAAGTGAATTATATGAAAGAAGGAAGAAAATTTGAAGCTACCAGTGATCAAATTATATGGCAGACTAAAGAAAAGAACATAGATATGAATTTATATGTATATACATAAACTAATATTACTGTGATGACTCTATGGAAGGTTAGCAATAAGGGAGTCTTTGAAAATGTTTTCTTTTCTTTTTTTTTTTTTACTATTTTTTAATTGCCTTCAGTCATACAAAATTTAAAACATCTATTATGGGGCATATGCCCTTAGACAGCAAACATAACATTTATATGCTTGAAATACAAAAAAAAAAAAATCATAGAAAAAGAACAAGAAAGAAGGTAGGACTAGGCGATCTTTTAGGTCATTGACAAAGCTAAGATTTTACAAAATATGGCTTACTAGTCCTCCTGACTAAATGGTTAAAACTTTAGAGGGAATTTTTCTAATTCATTATTCCAAATTTTAATGATCAGACTTACCATCTCAAGCCACTTGTCTATTTCAAGCCCTGATCACAATTTGCCCAGATTATTGCATGACTTTTCCATTGGAAAACTGACTTCCAGTCTCTACACACTCCAGTTCATCTTCCATGTAGCAGTCATAAGATCCTTTCTAAAGAACCAGCCAACAATGTCACACCCCTGTTTAAGAAGTTCCAGTTGCTTCCAGTTGCCTCTAGGATAGGAAAAACTCCTCATCTGACATCCAGAGCCTTTCACAATCTTGTTCCAAAACATCTTTCCAGATTTGCTGCACATTATTTCTGTTCTTACAGCCTACATTCTAAACAAACTAGCCTGCCTGCTATTCCCCAATTTTGACATAACTTTCTTGTCTTCATACTTTTGCATAGGCTGACTCTCATGTCTGGAATGTTCTCTGCAGGCACCTATGCTTCTTAGAATCCCTACTTTCCTTCAAATCTCAGATAATGTTTGTTATTATCAGTAGTTTTTTTCCCTGTTCCCCTGAGGGTTAGAATACTTCTTTCCAATAACCGTGTATCTGATTAACTATGTTTATTCTGTATTATCTTAGTGTAACATAAGTTCCTGGGGGAGAGAGCATTTCATTTTAGTTTTGCATTCCTAGAACTGAACATAGTTATTGGTATGTTTTGTAGAGATATAATAAAGGTTTTCTGAGTTGTCAATATTATACTGGCAGGGAAGAGAGTAGAGAGTTAACAGGACAAATGTGATAGGGAGAGAAAGAATGTCCTATCTATCCTATTTTGAACACCTTTAAAGTCATCTGTCTAGTTTTAAGCTGGATGAATTGTTGGAAAATTTTATTTGTTCTGTTTCCCTTCTTTAAGAATGGGACATTGGAAAAAAGAGTCTCTCTCTCTCTCTCTCTCTCTCTCTCTCTCTCTCTCTCTCTCTCTCTCTCTCTCTCTCTCTCTCTCTCTCTCTCCTCTCTTTCAAAGTGTGTGTGTGTGTGTGAGAGAGAGAGAGAGAGAGAGAGAGAGAGAGAGAGAGAGAGAGAGAGAGAGAGAAGAGAGAGAGAGAGAGAAAGTGGTTAACTTAAGGAATAGGACATTTGATTGATATTTCCTGAATTTCATTTCATTTTTTCATGATACTGAAAAGTAGTGTACAACCAAGAGAAAAACAAAAAACATGTTTCCTCTGAGTTTAAGAGTCAAGAAATGAAGAAACGACCTTGAATGCTATACCTAAACTAGTGGGCATGCTGAAACGTTAATTCCTCACTGATGTCAGTCATCCATTGTGAAAAGTTCAGTGTTTTGTTTTATTTTTCACTAAAAAGAAAAGAATGAAACCTGTGCATTCTATTAATGCCACCTCTAGTGTTATGATTTCTAAATCTGACCACTAGGGGGTACCCTGATTGCACAGATTTGTACAAAGGCACAAAAGCACTCATGCAACAGTCATAAGGAGCAGGAGAAAAGGTTGATTCATTTAGCTTTTGACTAATTTCAAATTCACATGATTTGTAGCTGTTGCTTTCCATCCTACTCTAACAATAAGGTTTGGTTATGTCACATTCTTCTTTTGGTGTTGTAGAGATGTCATCCCAGAGTAGTACAAAGCAGACAGAGATAAATTGACAGAGAGAAACAGAGAGATAAAGACAGAGAAATGAAGCCAAGCACTGATTTTTCTTCCCTTTCTAAATCAACAAAAGCATTGATGGATGTGTACAATCCAGTTATTTGAAATATACATGTCACTGCAGATTCATTCCTAAAAGGAATTTGAGAAGGGCAATAGCTATGGGAGCAAAATAAATGCTGAACATAAAAATCACAGAATGCCAGAGCTATATGATGCCATAGAACATGGAATATCAGCCCTAGTTGTGATTTGAGAGCATAAAGCATATGGAATATCAGAGCTCAATTTGATCTTGTAATATATAGCATCAGATGTAGAAAGAATCTTAAAGTGTAGCTCACAGAACAAAATACAGGAAGAGACCAGAATAAAATGCACTTTTGAGAAAAAAAATATAAAATGTCTAACTGAAAGTGGCCTTATAACATATCAGAGCTGAAAGGTATGATAAAATATTGAAGCTTAGTGTTATAAAATGATTAAATGCAGTGAAAAGATCATATCACATGAAACACAGAATTTTAAAGTAGGAAGAGAATTGAGGATCATCTGATCTAATTGTATTTTAGAAATCTTTGAGAGATCAGAAAGTTTAGAAAAAACTTGATTAATGTAACATACTACTCAGAGACTCTAAAATTCATACTATTTATACCATATTATCTCATTTTTTTATATCTAATTCATTCAAAATGGAATGTGCTTTCTTTTTATAATCTGTGAAACTTCAATTTAAAATTAAAATACCCCTAATATTATTTCCAATATTAAAACCAATATTTGCATTTGTGAAAAATTAATCATTTATTTTGTGCTATAATGGTTTTATTTAGATCACATTGTATATTATACTCACAAGCAACAAATGATCAGAGCTTCATAATACCTTGACCCTGAAAAGAAGAGGACATATTAAATTCAGAATCAGTGCATGAAATCAGCATTAGAATTTTTTAAACCTCTAAGTATGGACTCTAATTCCTAGTTTACTCAATAGGGACAGGATATGTAAGCATCTTGTTATGGAGACAAAGAGTGCTGCTGAGATAATCCCTAGCCTGAGGAATTTTAAAGTCTTAATTCACAGACTACTGATTGAGCTAGACAAGTCCATGCCCAATCTTCTTGACAAAAGCGGTCATGAGAGGGTAGATTTATTCATACACTGGGCCCTAGATAATTGGTGATTTTCTAATTAATTGAAACAAGTCACATAAAGAATATTTAGAGGGTAAGTGACTAGTTTAAAGTATTAATTGGTGGTAGATCAAGAAGGAAGTTTATGGGTGATTCTAGGCCTAAAAGGATGGATGGATCAAGAAGCTTGAAGGAATTGTAGAAATCTCTTAGTACAATGCTTGAAAACAAGAAGGAGAAGGGAACTAAAGAGGCAGTGATTGATAAATCATGGCTTCTTCCCCAATATAAATTACAAGATATAAGGAGGAGAAGTAACAATGGAAAATAGAATCATGAAGTTTTTGTTCATTTGAATATGAAATGACCTGTAAACTATAAGAACGGTCAGAGATAATGGATTTCCTGGGCTGGAATGGTTACATAGAGTGGCCAGTCAATGAATCATTTAATCACTAAACAGAGAACTGTGGGAAAGGGAAGGAAGCAAGTTAATGGAGGACTTAGCTCTTGAGGAAGCTTAAAGACTTCATCTTCCCTTTTTCTCTTGTGTCTCTGCAGTAGAGCCATCAAACATGACTCATGAAACAGATAAGTGTATATTTTTAAATAAATAGAAATAATACAGAAGATAGGTAATATTACTTTGTGATTCCTAGGGATCCTCATGTTTGGTGCAATGGTGTCATTTCTACTGGAAAAGGGATGGCTCTGTCTCTTCATTCCCACTGAGAATGACAACTAACAGGAGACGTATTTGACAGCTTTCCATGCATGGAGGAGAGAGTTTATTTTTGGTGTTGAATAGTAGTAGACAAAATGAGTTTCCAGGATTAAAGAATGTTGCCCTAAATCGAGATTCTGATTGAGATCAATCCTGGAGATTATGGACACTATGTTTAAGCATTAGTACAATGCATTTATTCCAGGAGAAGGCACAGAGGTGTCAGCATAAGTCACCTGGCAGCAGAAAGCAGAAAGACATTATGAGAGGTCATCGGAGGCCTTATGGAGTTATAAGTAGCCTCTCTGCATGTTTGTGACTTTGTAACAAGCGAACCTTTCTGCTTATGAACTCTGAGTATTCTCTTTCCATTACTGCTAGTACATTTATCAGACACTGGTTTTATGGAGAAAATATTTTGTTTCTTCCTTTGTCATTTTAGCAAATGTCTTTGCTTGGAGGTAATACTGTCCTCTAGCTGACAATGAAAAGAGACAATGTAGATAGAGGATCATAAGCTCTAGTTTTAGGAGAGTAAGGAGGCAGAACACCTTCTACCCAGGGTAATTGTCCTTCAAGGAACCTAATTTGTGAGTGTTGGATGGAAGAACAATATAGACGGATTTCTACAATTAGTAAAAATAAAATAACGGATGAAGTAACTTTATGTTATAATAGAAACCATGATAATGGAAATACTTTTGTGTTCATTCCAAATACTCCAGATTCCAAGTGTATGGATAGGGGGAAAAGATAGGGAAAGGGAGAGGGCAGAGAAACAGAGAGATAGGGAAGGGGAGATAGACAATGAGAGAGTCAGAGGCACACAGAGAGAAATAGAGACACAGTGAGTGACTGAGAGACACAGGGACAGAAAAAAACAGAGGAAGAGAATCAGGAAGAAATAGTGACAGGGATAGAGAGAGAGAGGAGAGAGGAGAGAGAGACAGAGAGACAGAGAGAGCGAGAGAGAGAGACAGAGACAGAGACAGAGAGAGAGAGACAGAGACAGAGAGACAGAGAGAGCGAGAGAGAGAGACAGAGAGACAGAGACAGAGAGACAGAGACAGAGACTGAGACAGAAACAGAGAGACAGAGAGAGCGAGAGAGAGAGACAGAGACAGAGAGACAGAGAGAGTGAGAGAGAGACAGAGACAGAGAGACAGAGACAAGAGACAGAGACAGAGCAAAGACAGAGATGAATTTGAATCAAACCTTTATTGAAATTTAGGTTCTGACTTAGCTAAGGGCATTCATTTTCACTCCTGGACTTAGTGTCCTCATGGATAAAATGGGGAGGAAGGATTAATAATATTTGGATGACCTACCATATAGAGCTTTGGGGAAGTAAGCACAATAAAAACCCCATAGCATTATAGAGACATCAGCTTTGATCATGATTATAGATCATTCCAGTGGTCAGGGTATGTAATTAGTGCCATGAGACCTGAAGTATAAGAATATCCTTCTCCATGATTGGGGGGTGCAGCAGGAGAGGGTTTTAAATGAACCTTGTGGCAATGATCCTACAACAAGCGGGTTTATGGTGTCATAAAGGGAAGTGACCTGCTTCCATGGGAACAGTGAAAGCTCCTTTAATCACTACCTGCTCTTTTCTAGTAGAGACTCACTGGAAAGCAATTAGTTGTGATGACAAGGTGTTCAACAAAACACCTGTTCCCTCAAAATGGGAACAAGCCATGGTACTGTAGTGAAATGCTATACTTACCTAAGTACCTGCTAGGTACAAAGAGTATCCTTTGAATCTCCAGTCCAGGGACTGAATTGTCCTGATTTGTGGCCTTATTCATCCATTAAATATTTATAAAGTCTATGATAACTATGATGATGATAATAGCATATTGAATTTACTGTTACTATATTAAATATATCATTATACAATATGCATTAATAGCTTGTCTCCCTAGAGACAAGGCAATTTCCCCTTTGGTGAGAGTGTTTCTTAATAGATTGAATGCAATTAGATGAATCAAAGGCATTCCACACTCAAAATATGCAAAACCGAACTTGTTCTCAGCTCCTTTCTCTTCTCCAATATATATTTGGTGTTTTCTTGGCAAACACATTGAATTGGTGTTTAATCTTTATCTCCAACTCATTCTACAAATGTGGAAACTGAGGCAAACTGGGTTAAGTTACTTGCCCAGAGTCACAGAGCTGGTAATTATCAGACCACATTTGAACACAAGAAGATGAGACTTTTTAACTCCAAATCTGACACTCTATCCGTTGCGCCATGGAGCTTTCCTATGGATATACATCCATACGTGTATACATACATACCCACACTTATGAGATATGGAAATATTTACATATAGTTATGTTGATATCTATAAATACAGATGACAGCAATAGAAATAATGATAGAAATAGATATTAAAATAGACAGAGTTCAAGTTCACAGACCCCAGGTGAGCAACACTATATCAACAGTGTCAAGTACTACAGAGAGTTTGAGAATGAGGAGGAGAGAAGGTCTTGAAACCATGCAGTTAAGAGATAACTGGTAAATCTCATTGAGGAATGAGGTAAAAAAAACAAGTTTTAAGGTGGCTGAGAAAAAAAGTATTTTTTAAAAAAAGGATATGTAGATGGTCAAAAACAATTCTAGTGTAAGGAATATTAGAAGTAAAGGTTATGCAGTATTGTAGGATCTCTAGCATAATAAATTTTCCATTTTGAAAAATGGACATGAGAAAAAAAATTAAGACATATTTGGCTCTACCAATCATCCCTTTTGGGGAAATTTGTGCTTCAGAAGAGTTGACATGAAACAAGAGCCAATGAGATAATGGATAAATGTTTCATCTCTTTACAAAGCAGGAGGTAAAGCAATAGAAATATTATTGCTTATATGGTACAAACTCCTTTACAAAATAATATAGATAGAGAATGATAAAGAATGTTCCTTGACAAAAGAGTAAAGTACAATTAAAGGGAAAAAAAAAACAAGTCTGCAATAAAAAGGAGTTCAGCAATATTAAACAGTATATCCATTGAGACTGATAATATATGCAATATTTTCACCATTCGTTTCTAAATTCTGCAAAGAAAGGAACACATTGGCATCATAAATACATACTGTTCCATTTTGTTGATCACACAGGGTTACAGATTTGGAGGTATAAGTGACATTTGAGTTCATTTTATCCAGGACCTTAACAAGGAACTCACATTAAGTGACTTGCCTAATGTCAGTTATTAAGTGTTGATGATACCTAATATGTATATATCACTTGACTCTGTGTCAGATACTATGCTAAGAGCTTTACAATCATTATCTAATTTGATCCTCATTATACCCCAAAGAGGTCAATGTTATTATTCCTCATTACAGATGAGGAAACTGAGACTTGCCTAGGGTCACACAGTTAGTAAGTGTGTGAGGCTAGATTTGAACTTAGATCATTCTGACTCCAGGCCCTGAACTTTATCCACTGTACCACCTAACTGCCACCCTCTCGCATAGTGAAATGTTTCATAGAAATTTGATTGTACTTCAGAAACTTGGTCTTCTAGTCAGGTTTAACTCTTTATGACCCTATTTGAGGTTTTCTTGCCAAAGATACTGGACTATTTTGCCTTTCCTTCTCCAGCTCATTTTAGAGATAAGGCAACTGAGGCAAACACTATTGAGTGAGTTTCTCAGGGTCAGACATCTAGTAAATGTCTGGAGTTCAGATCTGGACTGACAAAGATGATTTTTCCTGACTCCAGGCTCAGCACGCTATCTAATGAACCACCTAGCTACCCACTCATCACCGTTTTCCATTTCCATTGTTTTATCATGAATAGACTATTTCTTTTCACATAGAACACTACACAACTTTCATCAAACCCCAAAGCTGGGCAAAGCCTGGCCATTGAGGTACACAATCTCCCAAAAGATATTAACCTAATCAATAAAAAAATGGATGAATAGTTCATAGTGCCTGTTCATGACATAAAGTTGGGTAGGCACCCTCTTGAGTTCATGCCTCAGTATTTCCAATTTGTGTGAGCATTACATAGGGAAAATGAGCTAGGTCCAGAATGTAATAGCAAGAAGATAAGACTGAGTTGCAGTAACAGCTTGAATATTTGTTCTCCATTATTCCAAGATATTTACTTTCATTTAAAAATATTTCTTTCTAAGAGCAACTACAAACCCTCAAAACTGAGTACAGTGGTAATATCAGGAATGGACATATAGAGACTGGAAGAGGTTGGAGTTCTATTTACCCTCTCAGCTTCTAGTTAGTAGATGGATCTTTACTGCAGATTAAATCTGCCCTTCTTCTCATACAAGGGATTCAGCCAAGGAATATATTTTCATCTTTTTAATGCAAGGTTGAAAAGATTAACCAAGAAAAAAAATAAATTAAATTAAAACTGTTTCCAGGAAAACAAGGTAGTGTTCCTAAGTGTTTGTTCAAATTATTTTCAAGTGGACATAAAATGATGAAACTTCCTTTTTACATTTTGCACTAATAAATGTGAACTTTATGAAGTCTAAGGGGGCAAGCGAACCGCCAATCACAGGATAAACGTTTAAAGCTCTTTTTATTGTTTTGCAGCTGGTGCCCTTTGCTGAAGGATATTTCCTGTATTCCTCTGCTGTAAAAGCAGAATAAAAACATTTCATTTTAAGGAAGCAATTAGAAACACATCTGTTGTTCCAGGACTTTCATATCAAAAGCATGTCCACACAATGTAAATTTGAAAAAAAATGTCTTCAGCATGCAAAGTGAACCTGTAGTTGAATTGTTACACTGAGTTTGGTAGTAATGTCTGGATATACTTTGTGTTTTTTTTAATTATTACTTCATTATTTCTATGTAGAAACCATTTTTCTAATACTGATCCACTCCACAGAACCATTTCTTTTAGTAAAGTATGACATTGTTTAAGAAACAGACAGCAAAACAGCTGTATCTGAGAGTATACTGAGAGTGTATAAAGCATTCTGTACCCATAGTTCCTCTTATCTTCACTCAACAGAGAATATTAAAATCTATCATCTCTAAGAATATGATCAATAACTGCATTTATAGGAATTGAGCAATATGACTCTAATTTGGTCCAAGTGTCAATGCACTGATGTAGATGATCATGGTCAGTTATCCTGACCAGTAGGTTGAGGCTCAAGGCAATGCTTACAGATTGGCACTGCTGAGAATTCTTCAGGTTTCTAATTGCCCAAGTTGGATGTACTTTGATTCCCAGACCAACTGAATTACATCAGAAGTGGGATTGGGGGAAGAAAAATCAGTTGAACCTCAGCCGTAGCAACCATATCATCAACAGCGTAGTTAAAAGAGAATTCAGAAGGTGGCAAAAACAGATGGTCCATGTAACTTAGCTAGACTGTGTGGAAAAACTGAGGAAAGAGACAGAATTGGAATTCAAACCCCAAAATCAGAATAACTACGAACAAGGTAAACGTTTTTGTTTGCTTGTGTTCCATCCACATTTCTTTCTTTCTTTTTTTTTTTTACATTTCAATGATGTCTTTTTTTCCTTTTTTCCCCAGAATTCATTAATTTATTTGTTTTCAGTTTGCAATAATCACTTTCATAAATTCCAAATTTTCTCCCCCTGCCAAAGGGCATGCAATCTTCTATGAGTTCTACACATAAATTCCTAATAAACAGATTTTCACATTAGTTATGTTTTAGAAAAGAATTAAAACAATTGGGGAGAAACCATGAGAAAAAAAAAAACCAAAATATAAAAAAGGAGAAAAGAGGCTGCTTTATTCTGCATTCTGATGAGTCCTTTTGAAATGTTTTATGTCCTTGCATTGCTGTGAAGGGATCAGTCTTTCAAAGACAGTTCTCACACACTGTGGCTATTTCTGTGCATATTGTTCTGGTGGCTGTGCACTTCAATCAGTGTCAGTTCATATAACTTTTTTAAGGTTTTTCTGAAGTCCACCTGTTTGTCATTTTTTTGATACAATAGTATTCCATTACATTCACATACAACAATTTGTTCAGTCATTCACCAAATAAAGGACATTGCCTTGATCTCCAGTTCTTGGCAACCACAAAAAAGCTACTATAAATACTTTTGTATTTGTAGATCCTTTTCCCATTTTTGTGATCTCTTTGGGATACAGCCCTAGAAGCAGTATTGCTGGGTCAAAAGGTGTACATATTTTATAATTATTTATTGATATTGGAGTTATTGATTGTTTCTATGATTTGTTCTTTAACCCACTAATTCATTAGGATTAAATTATTTAGTTTCTAATGAATTTTTTTCTCTATCTTTTCATGGCCCTTTATTACATATAATTTTTTTATTGAATCATGATCTATAAAGGATTCATTGACTATTTCTGCCTTTTTGCACTACATTTTGAGATTTTTATGCCCTAGAACATGGTCAATTTTTGTGTATGTGTCAGGTACCACTGAGAAAAATGTATATTCCTTTCTATCTCTATTCAGTTTTCTCCAGGTTTCTATCATATCTATCTTTTCCGGAATTTCATTCACCTCCCTAGCTTCATTCTTGCTTATTTTGAGGTTAGATTTATCAGGTTCAGAGAGGGGGAGGTTGAAGTCCCCCAATAGTATTGTTTTGCTATCTATTTCTTCCTATAACTCCCTTAAATTCTCCTCTAATAATTTGAATGCTATACCACTTAATGTATATATGTATAATAATTATATTACTTCATAATCTATGGTATCTTTTAGCAGGACATAATTTCATTCCTTATTTCTTTTGATTAAAACTATTTTTTGCCACCCCTGATTTTTTGTATATCAGCTGAAGCATAATATATTCTACTCTAGTCTTTTACCTTTATCCTGTGTATATCCCCATGTTTCAAATGTGTTTCTTGTAAAACAATATATTATAATATTATGAGTTTTAATCCATTCTGATATCCACTTCTGTTTTATGAGAGAGTTCATCCCATTCACACTCACAGATGTGATTACTCTCTGTCTTTCTCTCCTCCCTCCCTGTTTATGTTCTTACTTCTCCTTTCTCCATTCCCCTCCTCAAAAGGACCATTTTTGACCAATGCCTCCCTCAGTCTTCCCTCCCTTCTACCAATCACCTACCTTTTCTTTCCCCTTTACCCTCCTACTAACTGAAGAGCATGTTATATTTCTATACTTAACTGCATATGTTATTTCCTTCTTGAACTAAATCTGATAAGAGCAAAGCTCAAACAATGCTCATCTCCCTCCCTTCTTTCCCCACACTATATTGTTTTTGTGCCTCTTCATGTGATGCAATTTACCCTTTTCTGCCTCCTTCTTTCCCCTATCACTTCACATTCTTTAATTAGGATTGCTATCACTAATCAGTTAATTTATAACCACACCTTTTTTCTAAGTATATCTGTTTTAAGTGACATAATAAATATGCTAACCTCAAGATTAACAATTATCATTCTCCCAAATAGGAATGCAAACATTTTGCCCGTATTAAATAACAGAATTTTCTCCCTCCCCCCCGTTTACTTTCTTATGCCTCTCTTTGAGTTTTAGATTTGAAGATGAAATTTTCTCTTGCAATCTGATCTTTTCATCAGGAATGTCTGGAATTCCCTTGTTTATTGAATATCCATCTCCTTGCCTGAAAGGTTATGCTAAGTTTTGCTGGATAAGTGATCCTTGGTTGTACTCCAAACATCTTTGCTTTATGCAATATCATATTACAATCCCTCTTCTCTTTTATTGTAGAAGCTGCAAGATCCTGTGTGATCCTGACTATACTTCCTTAACATTTGAATTGATTCGTTCTGTTTTCTTACAGTATTTTCTCCTTGACCTGATAATTCTGGAATTTGATGTTCTCTGGTGTTTACAATTTGGCTTCTCTTTTAGGAAGTGATCTGTGAATTCTTTACCCGACTATTTTCCCCTAAGAATCTAAGACCTTATGGGAGTTTTCCTTGATGAGTTCTTCAAAAATATTGTCCAGGATCTTTTTTTTTAAATTTCATCATGGCTTTCCGGTAGACCAATAATTCTTAGATTTTTCTCTCCTAGATCTATTTTTCAGATCAGTTGTTTTTTCAATGAGAAATTTTACGTTCTCTTCTTTTTTTTTCAGTCTTTAGATCTTGTTTGACTTATTCTTGATGCCTCATAGAATCATGAGATTCTACTTGCCCAATTCTAATTTTTAAAGAACATTTTTCTTCAGTTAGCTTTTGTACCTCCTTTTCCATTTGGTCAATTATTCCTTTTAAGAAGTTATTTTCTTCAGTTAGCTTTTGTACCTCCTTTTCCATTTGGTCAATTATTCCTTTTAAGGAGTTATTTTCTTCAGTTAGGTTTTGTACCTTCTTATGTATTTGTCCAATTTTGCTGTATAAGGAGCTTGTATTTTTGTAATCGTTGGATCAATTTTTCTTCTACCTCTATAATTTGGCTTTGAAAATCATGCTTGAGCTCTTCTAAGAATGCTCTTTGTACAGAAAACCAATTCATATTTGCTTTTGAGGTACATATGTGGGTATAATATCAATTCTGTCCTCCTCTGAATTCATATTTTGATCTTCCCTGTTTCCATAATATTCTATGGTCTTTGCTTTTCTAATTTGCTTCTTGCTCATGGTGATTGCCTTTTTCCTGACTTTTAAAGTGGATCTCTGCTTCAAGGCCAAAGGGGTCTCTGTCTCATGTTTTTTGTACTGAAAGCTAGGGGACTGGTTGCTGGTTTTGTATGCTATGGCCTCTGATTCTTTCAACTAGAAGCTATATAATGCAGCAGCTTACCTAATGCTGAGCTGGCTGGTGTGTTTCAAGGCTGAGGCCAGTTGAAGACTATTTGAGTTTCCCCAGGATACACTTAAGCCCATAGTGTGAGGTATGGGGGAGTGGTCTGGCTGCTGGAGGTTTCTTCCTTCCCTAGGGCTGTGCTAGATTATGGACAGGCTCAGGGAATGGTGAACCCCATCTGTACTAGTGTCTCCCCAATTCCCTTTGCTGTATTAAAACACATCTGTGGTGCCGGTTTTGGCACATACTGGGTTTTAGGATCTCCTGCTGCTCTGCTGAAGTGGGACTTACTGGGATGCCTCAGGTCCTCAACTGGTCCCCTTCAGTCATAGCAAGAGGGACCCTTCTCATCAATTTCCTCAGCCTCATAAACTAAAAGACCTCTGATGGCTCCAGTATTCCCAGATATTTCCAGGGGCAATAATCTCTGGCTTTTTCAAGGTCAACAAGGGAGGGTGAAAGCACTTAAAGTTTACTCCACCATTTTGTCTTCCAGAAGTTCAAGTCTCCATCCTTATTTCTTTGAGAAGAGGCACTTAAAGCTGAGAAGATCAGGAAATCTATTTTAGAGAATACTCTCTCTTCATCATTGCCTTATAGAATCCCTAGAAGCAAATGAGGTCTGAAGACCCCTCTGTCTCTTCAGAGAGAGAGAGAGGTGACACCAGGCTGAAATTAATCTGTTCCCTTAAAAATTATTATAAGGGAATATAATGGTGTTCAATTGACATTCTGATCTCTGTCATTTGGGGATAAAGGGGAACCTCAAACTTTATATACAAGGCTTGCCCCTCTTTCCACCTATTACCAGTTCTACAGTCAATATGCACAATGAATAATATAGAAACGAATTCTCTAAATAATAGCAAAACATAAATCAAAGAAGGAATTACAGAGAATATATAAATTGGACACTGTAGAATGGGAGATTTCTCGCCCTGGGTGTGAGATAATTCAGGTCAACCAATCGAGACTGATCTTGATCTCACTGTCATCTCTTAGTGTAGCAAGATGGAAACAGGAACACGATAGAGACTTATAGCTTCTCCTGTGTCTTCACTAAGGCTTTTCCTTCAGCCATTTGAACTGGAGTGAGCCTCTTCCCTCTTTTATCTGGAAGCTGGAATCCTGAAGTACTTGAAGATGACTTTCATTTTTCATGGTTCCAAAAGGGATTGAAAAAGGCTGAAACTCTACTGCCCTTTTGTCAACCTAGCCCCTTCCACCAATAAGGGGAGAGTTTATAACAATAGGATTTGGGATAGGAATAATATATAATTTAAAAAATTAAAGTGTACATAATAAAGATTCAAATTTTTCATGTTAACAGTTTTCTTCTTCTACCATGTTCATGAATATATTTGAATCAGTTGATGTTTATTACTATTATTATCGTTATTATTTAATGCCATTATTGTCATCATTATAATTATCATAGCCTTTATAAATATTTAATGGTCATAATAAAAGAAAATAACAATAAAATATATAATAATACTACAGCTGTTAAATTATAGAAATATGGTGAAGATTAAATCATAAAGCTATATACATAGCAGGAATAATTAAGCATAATTCCTCATCTAGATGAGAGCCCTTCAAAAGTTAAGGACAGCTCTGAGGTTTTCCATAAATCAGTTCCAGGCAGATGATCACCAGATTCTTTATGCGATTAACTTATAATAATGTCTCTGATCTTTCATCTTTGGGGAAAAAATCAAAAACAAAAACTTGAAGATCTTTTTTTAAAGATGTGAATGCTATCAAGAAATCTTGTTCTTGTTAATGTCTTCTTTAGTAAGGTATCATGGTTTCTTTGATATTATCCTAAAGAAGACACCTTTTCTCTATTTTTTTTCAAAGTTCCTATTTTTACTTCTTGTTACCAGCTAGGTAGTACAGTGATTAGAGCCTGAAGTCAGTAGGATATAAATTCAAATGTAGCCTCAGACATTTAACAAGTTTTGAGACTCTGGGAAAGTCACTTAACCCTGTTTGCTTCAGCTTCCTCAGCTGTAAAATGAGCTGGAGAAGGAAATGAGAAACCATTCAATATCTTTGCCAAGAAAATTTCAAATGATGTCAAGAAGATTAAGACATGACTGCAAAAATGACTTCAACAACGATAAAAATTTGTTCTACCCAACTGGTGACTTATAGGGTAATTTCTGATCTCTCTTCTGTGAATTATCTCTACAGGGCCAGGAGTTTTCCAAAAATGAAATATAGAGGACTGGACACCATATTCAAGATGTGACCTGATCACCTGGTCTCTCTGGAGTATCAGAAGACTATTGCCTTCCAGATTTTGAAAATTATTTCTATTCTAGTGTGATAATACACTTTAAGATTTCATTTTTAAACTTCAGTTCTAAAGGATTGATTCATATCAATTTTAAATATACAAAATACTCAAGATATTTTTTCAGAAACTATTGTCCAAACATTGCTGTATGAATATATTCCTAAGTATTGTTTCCTTAATGTTTCTCCTATTCCTCTGAGATTGTTTCCAACTTATCATATGCGTGTGTGTATATATATATATATATATATATATATATATTTATATATATATGTGTGTGTGTGTGTGTGTATGTATGTATGTATATATGTATGTATGTATGTATACCTTGTTTGTATATAGTTTCTTCTCCTCCTCTTCCTCTTCATGTTTCCCTTTAGATTGTGAGCTCCTCGGGGTCAGGTGATATTGCTGCCTTTCTTTGTATCTTCAGTACTTAGTACAGTGGCTAGAACATAGTGGATGCTAATAAATGTTTCGTTGATGTGACATAACTTCCTCATATTGAAATTGTATTTTTATACTGAAGTAGAAATTTTTTTTTTCCTCTTGGTTAAATTTAAACGTTAAATTTGCTATCATCATTTGTCAATATTTTTAATATGTCATTTATTATGTTGATAAACCTCCCAGCTTGATATCATCAATGATTTTTAACCAATGCACTCTTCCAAGTAATTGATTAAAAAGGGAAAAGAAAAGCCAAATCAAGGACAGATTTCACTAGAGACTTCCACTCTAAGTTGATACTGATGGATTTATCATCATAGTTTTGGTCCAGCCTTGAAAACAATCATAAATCTACAAAACAATGTTAGCATCACCCTTGCATCTCTTCTTGTTGTTCACGGAGAATCCGAGACTTTGTCAGAGTTTCATTGAAATATTGATAAAATGTGTTTACAGCATTTTACAATCTATTAACCCTGAAAAATAGATAATGAATTTAGACCATCATGATATTTTCTTTATAAACAATACTGAGTCCTTTTCTAAATGGTAATAAATCATGTCTCCTATAATACTTTATAAAATATTTCCAGTAATTGATGTCAAACTCATTGGCCTCATCTTTTCAGATTCATTTCTCTTTCCTTTATTTTATTTTATTCTATTTTAAAATCATACTATTATTTCTTTTCCTTTCCTGTAGTGTTTTCTTTCTTATCTGTCAGAAATCAATGAATGTGGTTACAATTACATTTGCCAATTCTTTAAGTGCTGAGAATTTCTTTTCATTCTCTCTTGAGTAAACCACATTGTTTATTCACAATCATACAATTACCAGAAGTCTTTTTTTTCACTTTATCACTGTTGTCCTTATCTATTTGTTTGTTTCTAAGGAGATAGTTTTCAAAACTGTGCTTTATTTGGTTTTAAGAAAGCATTGTTGCAGAAAATCTCTCCAGAGATGTACATCTACTGTTCAAAGCTTAGTCAGATAGTTTCCTGGGAGTGACAGAGAAATAAAAACATCACACCAACACTAATATCACTAATACCAATAAAAAAGAGAACAATAATCATAAATATAATTTACATATTATTTTAAGTGTTTTAAAATGTCAGTTCATTTGATCCTCACAAACAACCCTGAGATGCAAGCATTATTATATTCTCATTTTATGATGAAGAAATTGAAACAGAAATTAAGCGACTTTCTCAAAGACATATATCTAGTAAATGTCAGAGGTTGGAAATGAATTCCGATCTCTTTTCTTGAATCTAGGCAGAGTGTTTTATCTAAGGCACTACCTATATGTTAATATGATTTTCCCAAAATCACATAACTAGTGCCTGTCTGACTGTGTCTATCTATTCTTTTAGAAAAATGGAGCAGTTTGTGATCACTGAAAGTCTTACCTATTTCCAGATAAGTATCTGAAACTCAGTGTTTACCTCTGGCACTTATGTAAGATATATGACCTAATTGATTAATTGAAAAGTCTGTCCAAATCCCTACTATATACTAAGCAGTACATGTTTTGCATCCGCACTTTTCCCTCCCCAGAGTGAATTTGAAAAGACTTGATAATTACCAGGTTTTTTATAGTCAGCTGTCTGAATAATTCAAACACAAAATATAACTGTCTCAGATATTTTGTTTTGCTTTGTTTGGTTTATCTTGGTAATTTTTCTACTGTTAATGTTGAAATATCTGCCCTAATCAGGTCAAACTAACGAACATTTAATGAGTCCATACTATGTGCCAAGTACTGTGTTATTTGAATATAAATAAAAATAGAAGGAATGACAAAGTTCTATGCCCTCCCCCCAACTGACTTCTAAAACATATCCAAGGATGAAAAGAAGCAAGGGAGGAAAGGCAGGAAAAAATCACCTACTTAGAGAATGTTAGAGAATGCTCATAGTATCTGGGGTACATCTTAAATATATGAAGACAAGACTAGCCTACTCATTTTCTTTGACACAGATGTTCTAAAATGAACCAGTCAATCAGAGAAAAAAGACTACAGAAGTAGAGAGTACTTTCAGTGTTCTCAGTAACAATACACAGGTAGACTGAATT
This sequence comes from Bettongia penicillata ogilbyi, assembly GCA_023548195.1. NCBI lineage: Eukaryota > Metazoa > Chordata > Mammalia > Diprotodontia > Potoroidae > Bettongia > Bettongia penicillata. The sequence goes on from JAJHZJ010000788.1 coordinate 812,227, forward strand.
ATTATAGTGAGGACGACCATTATATTATGGAGACAATCCAGTGAGACAGGAGTGGAGCCTGGGTATGTAATTCATTAAATAATCCAAAAAACAGTTAACACATTTAAATGTATTTTTGGGAAGATTATCCAAATTATATGTCAAAATCCATTCTAGTAAAGTTAGCATAATGAGAAACCATTGATATAAAATTTCTTTGGATTTATTTTATCTTCTTGATATATGAACTACAGAGTGATCTAAATACATTTAAATTTAATGTCTGAATTGGTCTAGCATATGCACTAGCAAAATGAGTTTTCGCAACTTTTAAAAATTTAGATACCTAATAGATTTGTAAGAGTCAGGGAAACTTAAAAAGTAGGTCTAATTTATGAAATCTGTGCTTTTATTTTATTTTATTTTCAGATTGTAATTAAATACACCAAACAAAACATTTAGTCTAACTAGAAATATTTAATTATATTCTGGAAAATCTCTCACACACACACACACGTGTATGTTTGCATGTGTGTATATTAGTGTATTAACGTGTATAAGTTTATAAAACAATTACTCGCAAATAGAGATAGAGATATTGTATGAATTGTGTATAAAATACCCACATACAAACATGTTTATGTGTGCACAGTGTGTATAAGTGTATAAAACACAGATACATGCATGTATGTAGATACCGAAAGGATACACAGTGTATTATGTACGAAACACATATATACAAACCTGTGTATATGTATGTGTATATGCTAAAGTCATTATGGTTTAGATTATGACGATAGTAAACATGTAGTATTTGAACATTTGCAACAAATAACTTAGAGGTCATTCGATTCAACCCATATATGACAGATGAGAAAGTAGAGGGCCATGGACATTCTGTTACTTGTCTGATGTCACACAACTAGTAAATGTCTGAGGTGGGGTCTGAAATTAAGTCTTCTGTACTCTCTGTCCATTGTATAATAATGCCTCTCATAAAATATATTCCACAATATGGCTAAAATAACCAAATTGAATGAGTTTATAATACTATAATGTCAGACTGTCAAAATAAATCACTAATTTTCAAGTGCAACAAATTCTAAGATTTGTGCAGTAGCAACTTTACATTCATATTTGCATGTTCTATGATGGGTCTACTGTGTTAGAATCAGTTCTGCCCATCTTCCAAAAGCCAATTTAAAAATTTTTAAGGTGAACACTTAAACTTCAGAAATTAAAAACATATTATAAATCATGGTTTGTTGATTGTCTAGAGTTAAGAAAATAATGAAGAAAATATCCATAATGCAGATTAGACGTAAAAGTATTTCTTTTCAGAGGTTAGTTGTTAAACATTTACCATTCTACCCCTGTTTGGGAGTCATGTATGATTCTAGTCTCTGAAATATTGAAAATCAATATCAATCTGAAAGCAAGAAAAATGCTCATGTTAGGCATAAATATATGACAACACACTGCAAATGAGGATTTATGAAAGAGAACTCAAGAAAAAGATAGCATCAGATAAATATTAAAGTGGAAAAGAAGATGGGATATTCATGGGTCAAGAGGGAGAGATAGTATGGGTTAATCCTGTGATCTACTGTTATTCTCACTGAGCTGAAAGAAAGCAAGGAAATCCCCTAGCAATGTGGTTATACTGCTTGTGGTGAAATGATGGGACAACATAGATAAGAGTTAGACCACAAGAATAGCTATTGATGAGGAAAGATATGTAAAAGCCACAGTGGTGACGTTCCTAATCCATTTCAGTATTTGAAACACTTCTACTTAATCATGGAGACTGAAATAAAATTTAATTTCTTTTTTTTAATTATGGAAATAGACTATATGGTAGACCAGGTAATATAGTACCAGAAAGAAATCCTGGTCCTTAAAGCTCATTGCTCATTTTCTTTTCTTTTTCTTTTTTGCTTTTTGTTTTTTCTCTTTTTTATTTAAAGTTTTTAACATTCATTTCCACAAAATTTTGAGTTCCAAATTTTCTCTTTCATCTTTCTCCTCCCCCTGCCCCCAAATATCTTGCATTCTGATTACCCCTTCCACCAATTTGCCCTCCCTTCTAACACTCCTCCCTTCCCTTATCCCCATCTTCTCTCTAATCCTGTAGAGAAAGATAAATTTCTACACCCTATAACCTATATTTCTTATTTCCCAGTCATACACAAAAACAATTCTCAACATTTGTTCCTAAAATTTTGAGTTCCAATTTCTCTTCCTTCCTCCCTCCCCACCCATCCACGTGAGAAGGCAAGCAATTCAATATAGGCTATATATGTGTAGTTTTCCAAATGACTTCCATAATTGTCATTTTGTGTAAGACTAACTATATTTCACTCCATCCTATCTTGCCCCCAATTTCTACTATTCTTTCTTTTGACCTTGTCTCTCCCTAAGAGGGTTTACTTCTAATTGCTCACTTCTCCCATTCGCCCTCCCTTCCATCATCTCCCCACCCTGTTTATCCCCTTCTTCCCTACTTTCCTGTAGTGTAAGATAGGTTTTCATACCAAATTGAGTGTGCATGTTATTCCTTCCTGTTATTTCATGAGATTAAGTTTCACTTTTTCTCTTCCACTTCCCCATTTTCCCCCTCCACTGAAAAAGCTTTTACTTGCCTCTCTAATGAGAGATAATTTGCCCCATTCCTTTTCTCCCTCTCTCCTCCCAATATATTCCTCTCTCATCTCTTAATTTTATTTTTGTAGATATGATCCCTTCCTATTCTACTCACCCTGTGCTCTCTGTCTCTCTCTGTGCCTCTCTCTGTCTCTGTCTCTCTGTCTCTCTGTCTCTCTCTGTCTCTCTCTGTCTCTGTCTCTGTCTCTCTCTAATCTGTAACCCTGTTTGGTCAACAAAATGGAACAGTGTGTGTGTGTGTGTGTGTGGGTTACGTGTGTGTGCGCGTGTACATGTGTGTGTGTGTGTGTGTGTGTGTGTCTAATCCCTCCAACCACCAAGATATGGAGAAAAGCTTCAACAGTTACAAATATTATCTTTCCATGTAGTAATGTAAACACTTCAACTTTAGTAAACCCCTTGGGGTTTCTCTTTCCTGTTTACCTTTTCACGCTTCTCTTGATTCTTGTGTTTGAAAGTCAGATTTTCTTTTCAGCTCTGTTCTTTTCATCAAGAATACTGGAAAGTCCTCTATTTCATTGAAAGACCATTTTCCCTCTGAAGTATTATACTCAGTTTTGCTTGGTAGATGATTCTTGATTTTAGTCCTAGTTCCTTGACTTCTGGAATATATTTCATGCCCTTTGATCCCTTAATATAAAAAATAGATCTTGTGTTATCCTGATTGTATTTCCATAATACTTGAATTGTTTATTTCTAGCTGCTTACAATATTTTATCTTTGACCTGGGAACTCTGGGATTTGGCCACAATGTTCCTAGGAGTTTCTCTTTTTGAATCTCTTTCAGTTGTTCAGGAGATTCTTTCAATATTTATTTTGCCCTCTGGTTCTAGAATATCAGGGCAGTTTTTCTTGATAATTTCATGAAAGATGCTCTTTTTTGGCTTTCAGGTAGTGCCATCATTTTTAAATTATATCTCCTGGATATATTTTCAAGATAAGCTGTTTTTCCAATGAGATATTTCATATTATCTTCTATGTTTGCATTCTTTTGGTTTTGTTTTGTAATTCCCTGGTTTCTCATGAAGTCATTGGCTTTCATCTGTTTCATTCTAATTTTTAAAGAACTATTTTTTCAGTGAGCTTTTACACCTCCTTTTCCATTTGGATAATTCTGCTTTTTAAAGAACTCTTCTCCTCATTGTCTTTTTGTATGTCTTTTGCCAATTGAGTTAGCCTGTTTTAAAGGTGTTATTTTCTTCAGCAATTTTTTGGGTCTCCTTTTGAAGCTGTTGACTTGCTTTTCATGATTTTCCTTGTACCGCTCTCATTTCTCTTCCCAATTTTTCTTCCACCTCTCTTATTTCATTTTCACAATACTTTTCAAGCTCTTACATGGCCTGAACTCAGTGCATATTTAGTTTCTATGTTTGGGAAGCAGAAACCTTGCCTTTTATGGTTTCCCCTGATGATAAGCATTATTCTTCCTCATCTGAAAGGATAGGAGAAAATACTTGTTCACTAAGAAAATAACTTTCTATAGTCTTATTTTTTTTTCACTTTTTTGGTCATTTTCCAAACCAGTTACTTGACTTTTGAGTCCTTTGTCAAGAGTAGGGTTTACTCCTGGGACTTGTAAGTTCTAAGTTCCTCCAAGGGGACACAGTCAAGGGATAGGAGATTTCTCCCTGGCCAGGCTGTGAATAAGATCAGCAGTTCAATTCTCCCAGGGGCTTTAGGTAAGGACAGGTCAGCCACTCAGGGCTGAGAGTCAGATCAGCTATTCAATTCCTCCAAGGACTTTATGAGGGGGCCAGGCCATCATTCAGGGTTGAGGTTCAGATAAGCTACTCAATTCCCCAGGGGTTTTAAGCTGAGTGCTCCAACTTTGGAAGCTGGCTGCTGCTGCTGCTCTCACCTCTGCCACGTGGGGCCAGAGGTCCTTACCCCTGCTTCCTTGTCACCAAAGTGAAAAAGCCCTCTCACTCACCTTTGAAGCTGCCTTTGTGAGTTGAGAGATCTGAGAACCTCCTCTGCTGGGGATTCTGCCCCCAACGCCTGCTCCAATCCTGTTCCTCCTGGTGCTACACAGCCCAGGCTGGGCTGTGTTCCCCTCTGCATCTGGTGTGACAGACCTTTCTCATCAGCTTTCCAGGTGACCCTGGGTTGGAAATCTCTTCCACTGTGTCGTTCTGTGGCTTCTGTTACTCTGGATTATGTTGAGAGTCATTCTTTACAGGTATTTTGTGGGCTGTGGAGGAAGAGCTAGAGTATGTGTGTCTTTCTTCTCCACAATCTTGCCTCTTTCCCTTCATTGCTCATTTTCTTATGCACAGTTTCATTTCTATCTTGCAGCAATGACACTGTATTCATCTCCCATATTTCCCCTACATTCAACACAGAACAAAGAACTATTAATAATCCCTGGTCTAGTCCAAGAAGAAAATTAATGACATGTCTTTCCATGCTGAAATATGCCTTGTAGACATGCACTTAGGCCTCAGTATTCCTAGAATATTAGCATGATGTTGCAAAGGACAGTCTGAGGCTATCCTATGCTTCCCATCTCCTTTCAAATTTATAAGCTCTTTGACCAGGAAACTCTACTTATTTTGTGTCATTTCCAAATATTTTTCTTCATTTTTAGTAAGAGAAATTCCAGTTATTTTGAATAGTATTTTCTCCAGTTAAATGTACGAAAACTTTTCACATTCACTTTTTTACTAGATTTTGAGTTCCAATTTTTTCTCCTTCCCTTCCCTCTTCTGAAAATGGCAGGCAGTTTGATATAGTTTATGCATATGCTATCATGGAAAAAATGATATCATATTAGTCACAGTTGTGAAAGAAGAAATAGATCAAAAAAAAAAGCATTATAGTAAGTGAAAAAAATGTGGTTCAATTCACATTCAGAGTCCATCAGTTCTTTATCTGTATATGGATAGCATTTTATTTCTTAGGCCTTTCATATTTGTCTTGGATCATTGTACTGGTAAAAGGAGCTGAGTCATTCATAGTTGATCATCACACAATTTTGCTAATACTGTGTACAATGTTTTCCTGGTTCTGTTCATTCTGATTTGCATCAGTTCATATGCCTTTCCGTTTTTTATGAAATCTGTCTGTTCATCATTTCTTATTACAGAATTATTCCATTACATTCATATAACTTAGTTTGTTCAGCCATTGCTCAATTGATGTACATCCCTTCAATGTCCAATTCTTTGCCACCAGAAAAGGGTAAGTATAATTTTTTTGTACATATAGGTTCTTTTACCTTCTTGTGATATCCTTGGGATAAAGACCAAGTAGTGGTATTGTTGGATCAAAGGGGAAGCACAGTTTGATTGTTCTTTGGATACATTTCCTATATGATCTCCTGAGTAGTTTGGTCAGTTCACAACTGTGAATGCTGTCTAAACAGTGTATTAGTGTATCAATTTTTCCAAATCTTCCCTAACATTTATCATTTTATTTTTTTAACATATTATCCAATTTGATGGTTGTGAGGTGGAACTTCAGAGTTGTTTTGATTTGCTTTTCTCTAATCAAAAGTGATTTAGAACAACTCTTCATCTCTCTCTCTCTCTCTCTCTCTCTCTCTCTCTCTCTCTCTATATATATATATATATATATATATATATATATATATCTTTGATTTCTTCATCTGAAAAATGCTTGTTCATATCCTTTGGCCATTTATCAATTGAGGGATGACTTGTACTCTCATAAATTTGACTCAGTTCTCCATATATTTTAGAAATGAGGCTTTTATTGGAGACACTTGCTATAAAGATTGTTTCCCAGATTTCTGCTTTATTTGTACTTGGTTTCTTTACTTGGGTTTTTGGTTTTGTTTATCCAAAAGATTTTTTTACTTTAATACACTCAGAATTATCTATTTTACATTTTGTAATGCTCTCTATCTCTTGTTTGGTCATGAATTCTTCCCCTCCCCAAATATCTGACAGTATTCCATGCTCTTTTAATTGACTTATGGTCATTCCTTACATCCAAATCATGCAAAAGATCTACCATCTTTAACTTTTCTAATGTTATATTTACCTCTTTATTTTCTTTCTTGTTTGGTTGGATTTTGAATTCTAAAATCGGACAGTTGTGGTCTCCCATTGGCATAGTTTTGCTCTTTCTTTCTCTAATTCACTTAATTTTTCATTTAAGAATTTGGATGCTATACCACTTGGTGCATATATGTTTAGGATTGATAGCATTTCATTGTCTATGGTACCTTTTAGAAACACGTCGTTTCCTTACTTATCTATTTTAATTAGTTCTATTTTGCTTTTACTTCTTTCAAGATCAGGAGATCTCTCTCTCTCTCTCTCTCTCTCTCTCTCTCTCTCTCTCTCTCTCTCTCTCTCTCTCTCTCTCTCTCTCTCTCTCTTTCTCTCTCTCTCTCTTTTCCATTTCAGATGAAGCATAATAGATTATGCTCCAGACATTTGCCTTTATTTTGTGTGTGTCTCTCTTCTTCAAGCGCTTTTCTTGTAATTAATATATTGTAAGATTTTGGCTTTTGATCCACTCTGCATTCACTTCCATTTTATGAGAGGGTTCATCCCATTCATATACACAGTTATGATTACTACCTGTGTATTTCCCTCCATCCTATTCTTCCTCATGCTTTCCCCCTCTCTCTTTTCCCCCTCTCCTTCCTCACCGTTGTTTTGATACTACATACCACCTCCTCTTATATGGTTTCTCTTCTGTCCATCCCTACCCTACCTTTACTTGATCAACTTCCACTCTATTTCTCTTTGAGGTAAGACAGATTTCTATATTCAATTGTCTATGTATGTGACTCTCTCTTTGAGCTTAAGATTTAAGCGATGCTTATTCCCTGCCCTCCCATCTTCCCATCATCTGTAATAGGTCTTTTAAGTCTCTTCATGTGAAATAATTTACCCCATTCCATCTCTCTCTTCCTTCTATACTCAGAGTACTCCACTTTCTCATCCCTTACTTTTTATACCATTCCCTTCAAATCACCTTATATCCTTAACCAAGTATATGCATATTCCTTCTTATTGTACTATTAGTGATATGATTTTTAAGTATTACCAGTATTATCTTCCTGTGTAGGAAATGTGCACAGTTTAGTCCTGTTGAATCCTTTATATTTCCTTTTCTGTTTTTCCCTGTTCATACTTCACTTGGGTCTTGATCAGCTCTTCTCCTTATGAAAACTTGAATTCTTATTTCAAGGAATGACCATTTTTTTCCCTTCATGTAGTTTTTCTGGATAAGTGATTCTTGGTTGTAGTCCTAACTCCTTTAGCTTACAGAATATCATATTTCATGATCCCTGAACCTTTATCATGACAGTTGACAAGTTACTGATATTTGAATTGTTTCTTTCTGGCCATTTGATCTGATAGTTCTGAAATTTGGCTATAATGTTCCGTAGGGTGGTTTTTTTTTTTTATTTTGGAATCTCTTTCCTGAGATGATAGGGGGATTCTTTCAATGCCTATTTTGTCCTCTGGCTCCAGGACAAAAAGTATTCTGTGATAACTTCTTGAAAGATGCTCTCCAAGTTCTCCTTTTCATTAAGGCTTTCAAGTAGGACAATACTTCTAATATTATCTCTCCTATATATATTTTATAGGTCAATTATTTTTCTATGACATACTTAACATTTTCTTCCATTCTTTCATTCTTTTGACTTCGTTTGTTTGATCCTTGATGTCTCATGGAGTTCTTAGCTTCCACTCACCCACCTCTAGCTTTTAAACAGTTGTTTTCCTTAATTAGCTTTTGTATTGTCTTTTCCACTTGGCCCATTTTACTTTAAAACTTGTTTTCCAAGTTTTTATCTCTTCTTCATGGTTCTTTTTTGTCACCCTCATTTATTTTCCCATTTTTTTCTTCTACCTCCCTTATATGACTTTTAAACTCTTTTTTGAGCTCTTCTGTGAGTTCTACCTGGGCTTGAGAATGTCTCCCATTTTTCTCTGGGGTTTTACCTATGTGTGTCTCGTTGTCCTTTCTGAATTTGTGTCTTTTTCTTTTCTGTCACCATAATTACTTTCTATGTTATTATCTATAGTATATCTAGATTGTGTATCTAGATTATTATTATTATCATTTGCTCTTTTTTTTCACCTTTCTCCTTTCTGTTCAATTTGAGCTCTGCACCCAGGGTAAAAAGGATGTTTCTTGAGCTAGTGACAGCAGACGCAGGCCATTAACCTCTTCATTGATATAAACTGGAGTCCGCTGGGGGCCCTGCATGTATGGTGCTGTACTAAGGGAGTTGGCTGGTGCTGATGGAGGCCATAGGGGTTTGGCAGGTAATTTGATGCTGAGCTGAAGTTCTAGTGATGGTGTCTGCTGTGTGCTGAGGTCAGGTTGGTTGTTTCTGGATTTCCTGGGGCTGTGTAATAGGAGGTAGAAGTCTAGTCACTGGAGAATGGCTATTTTCCCAGGGCTACACTGAAATACTTGGAGGTTATTGGAACTGGAGTTTGCCAGTTTCCTTATTTATGCCAAGGCAAGTGGGACTTCTTGAGCTTGGTGTTTACCTGTTCTACCTCACTGGGGCTCAGGATCTCTCACTGGCTTGCTGAGGTGAGGCTTTCTGCTGCTTTGCTGGGATGAAATCCTGTTCTGGAATGCATTCCCCTTTAACCCAAGTGATCCAGACCTTTCTCATTGATCTTCCAAGTTTGTTGGGTTAAAAGATTGTTTCAGACCATCTTTTTGCTGGTTCTGCTGCTCCAAGATTTGTTCTGGGTTACTATTTGATGGTTATTTGTAGCTGAATATGGGAGAATTGCAATGATTTACTGCTCCCGGAAGTAGCCAAAGCTTTTTTCTTAAGCATATTCTTAGTTGCTGACAACCTCTTTAGAGGCCATTTGAAGATGGGCATAAAAATCTTAATAAAGTTTCTAATTAATGAGAGCAAAAATTATTAATGTTCTTGAATGATAAGTATGTTAAGTATGGCATCAACTGCTGGCAGATAGGAAAATGGAGAATCAGTTTTGTGAGATAATTAGAATAGATGATGAAGGGCTAGCCTTGTATATGGAAGTGGCCCTTGGATTGTTTTTTATGTCACATTGCAATATACTTGGGGGTACATTCAAAGCAGCATTGCTCTCTGGGAATATCTTCATTGCTTTGTTAATCTCTGAATGTTGCTGCGTGAAGAGAACAATTAGATTCATTAATCTGTTTCTATTTTCCTTTGATTTAATACATCCTCAGTGATAGAACTCAGTAACAATTGTAGTCTTGACTCTGGTACTCATTAGCAAATTATACCTTTAAACAGACAATTCAATCATCTAGGAATGTGAAGAAAAGAAGAATATTTCAAAGCCAGAAAGAGAAACAAGAAACAAAATATTATCATATAGCTATAGGGAATTTGGTATTACAGAAGCAATGTTTGGGAATTAGGAAATGTAAAACATGTCAATGACTCAGGACCAATCATATTTCAGAGATTTTAACATATTACTCTGGTTGACAGAGTAAGTAGAGTGCTAAACTTGAATTGGGGATAACATGAGTTTTAACATCCTCCTTGAACACAGTCATGCCAATTGATCATGGGTAAATAACTTAACCACTCTGAGCCTCACTTGCTATTCTAAAATTGAATTAGGGAAAGTTAGAGAGCTTCATTTCTGAAAAATAGCATAAAATATATCCCCTCCCCCTTGTTTCTATTCCCTTCATTGATTTGTCCTTTCGTTCCTACTCACTTCACCTTAAGTTATTATCATTTTGGTGCCCTCATGCCATTCATTGCTGTGTCCCATGCTGCTTTGGTAGGATACTACCAGCACTAGCACAACCATGATCATCACCATCACCTACAGTGCTATCAGCATCAGTATCAGAAAAATTAAAAAGTCACAGTATTGCATAAAATAATGAATAATGTTTAAACTAGGATTTTAGAGATGAGTTTTATGCCCAATAGAAAATTCACTGAGAGGTCTGTTTCTCAGCAAAGTCAAGCCATAGTTGTGATCATTTTTGAAGTGACATCCTACATATTTCTCTTCTATAAGCCCTCCCTTCTGACCTTCCACACAGGCATTAGTCAGCCCAGATTATATTAGGGCTGTTAGGGAAAAGAATGTGGCATAATAGCATTAAGTTTCAGGAGGAGATGAGACCATGAAGTTAGGAGTTGTGAGCACAGAAACATACCATCTAAAGCATGTATAACTGAGCTAATTAAAATATTTTATTCAAATAATCAAAGCAAGATGTGGAGATGTAGACATTCAGAAAGATGCAGATGTCATGGTTTCCTTCACACAAGAAAAAAATAAAGATGGAAAAATGTGTATAGAGTAAGATTTTTTTTTGTAATGAGATATGTTTTAGTTTGTTTAATTGAATCTAAATACATAACATCTATATTAAACCTTTGAGACAAACCAAAACTAGAAAAGTATTGTGAAGTTATTAGTGAGAGAAAAAATTAGGGTTATAATTAGGCATTGTTGAACTATCAACAAAGTAATAGTTGTTTCAAGGACTTCAATCCAAATATATGTCAAGAAGCTTGATTCAGTGTCAGAATGGACTCCCTGATGTCTGAAAACTATAAAGCGTATGGAAGAAATGCATGTTTAGTTTCAAATGCAAAGGCTATTTTGTAGGAATAGTAGAATCATCCATCATTTATTTCAGGTGCAATCAATAAGTAATCTTTCAGCTTCAAAATTATTTTATGCAAAAAGTATTTATAACACCTTATCAAACACATGAAATACTGATGTGGAAAAAATTAACTCTATTTATATGAAATCAATATAGAGCATTGAGAAAAATCTTGAATTTAGACTCAAGGATATGATTTTGAATCTCAGTTCTGCTACCTGCTTGACCTTATTGTTTTTATTGTTCTTGGTGACATTTATGGATAGAGATTCCTAGTACTTAGTACATATGTTCAGCTGAAAATGTTCAGTAAGGGTCTTATCCTCATCCGCATCATTGTTATTTACTTTTTCCCCTAGTTAGATCACGGTGGCATGACTGTATGATTTGAGGGAAGAGGGTTGAAAGAAACAGAAGAAAGTTTTAGAAATGGCAAAAAAAAGGTGAGTGGATATGAGAGATGATGAAATTCAAGTGTTCACCAAGTTTGTGAACCAAGATCACTGGAAGAATATTAAGGTCCTTAAAAGACAGATGAAAGTTAAAACAAGTCATATGTTCAGGTAGAAAAAATAAGTTATTTTTTGGACTTGCTGAGTTTGAAATGGCTATGAGTATTCTGGTTTGAAAAATATGTGTGTGTATTTATGTGCATATGTATATATACATATACGTGTGTGCATATATGTATATGTGTATGTATGTATGTATAGATAGATAGTTGAGGACTACAGTAGAAAGACATATCTCTTTAACTCATCTCATGTGTTAAGTTGGTTATTAAAATTACACAGTTTCAGAGTAAATTTTGCTGTTCTTATTATAGAATTTTGTAGATATATTTCCTAATCTTATTTATGGTAACCTTGCCTCCATTCATATGTCTTCATATTAATCTCTTAGTGTTCATATATAGGTTTTCTTATGGAATAATGACATTCCGTTAAATGAATATACAATTATTTAGTAAAATATTTCCTTACTGATTGTGCCATTTTAGTTTCCATTTTTTTTAAATGTTAAATACTGCTTTGAATATATTGATATATGCAGGGGATCTATTTTTCATCTCTGTACTCTTTGGAATTTATGCTTAGCAAGAGAAAATCATGGGTTAGAGACAGCAAATAAGTTCCTAAGCTGTTGGTACAAAACATTTTTTTTTCAGACTACCTGGAATTATCAGTGCCAAAAAGAGAGGAACAGAATCCCTATCTTCTGCTGACTCCTTCAGTATTGAACACTGATATCTTTTGTTATCTTTACCAATTTCCTGGCTTTGGGATGAATTTTTATGCAGGTAATAACATTATTTGATATTACATGATAGCATATGATATAATATGCAATAAATATAGCATAACAAATTATTATATCATAAAAATGGCAAAAAATAACATGATACACAATAGAATAAAATGAAACACAATATAATGTAATGAAAGATGATGTGACATGTACAATGCAAAACAATGAAATATAGTGCAATAAAATATAAATCGCACAATATGTTATACTCTTATGGAACATAACAATGTAATATAATAATATATCATTTGCATTTCTCCTCATAATAATTGGGAACATTTTTGATAATGGAGAGTCTGGTATTCATTTTTTCAAAAAAGTTTGTTCATTTTCTTTGACCACTTAGACTGTGGGTTTAATTTATATTGTTCTAATTACCTATACACTTGTTTACGGGATTTTATCTCAAATGTTTGACCAAAGCATTTTCAACCAATTGAAAATACTCATCTTTATCTTACCTATATTTCTTCTGTTACTGCAGAAAACCTGTTTTATTCAGTTTACATAGTTAAACTAGTACATTTTCCCTATAGCTTATTTAGTTCATATTTTCCCTGCCCATAACTATGAATGTAAATTCCTTTTATGTTAACTGATTGAAAAAAAATGAAATAAAATGCCCTTTTGTACAAAGGCTTCATACTTTTTAAAATAGCTTATTGAATTATTTGTTGTAAAATGGTAATATAATTCTATTTTCTACTAAACTATTTTGTTTTTGGTTGTATTCACTCTTCAGTTTGGGTTTGAGTCTTACTAACCCCATGGACTATAGCCTACCAGGCCTTTTTATACTTCACTTTCTCCCAAAGTGTTTCAAAACTCATGTTTTTTGCTTCCACTATCTATCCACCTCACTTTTTGCTATCCTCTTCTACTTTTGCCTTAAATTTTTTCCCAATATCAAGATTTTTTCCAATGAGTACTTTCTTCTCATTATGTGGCCAAAATATTTAAATATTTAAATTGGCATTTTCCAAATATTTCTTCTCATTTTCCTTTTGCTAAAATTCATCATATAATATAGTATGCAAAAACCTCAAGAAAAATTTTTAACAATGTGCTTCAGTCTGTATTCAGACACCACCATTTCTTTGGGAATGAATATCCTTTCTTATTATATAATAATATAGTCCTTCAGAATTTTCTTCCATCATTGTATTGCTGAAAGTAGCTAAGTCATTCACAGCTAGTCATCTTGAAATATTACTGTTACTTAGTACACAATACATTTCACTTCATTATATAAGTATTTCCAGATTTTTCTGAGAGCATCCTGCTCATAATAGCTTATAGCACAATAGTATTCCATCATATTCACATATAACTGTTTATTCAACCATTCCTCAACTTATGACCATCCCCTCAATTTCTAATTCTTTCCCACAAGAAAACAAACTGCTATATGGGTCTTTTTCTTTTTTCCTATTTTTTTAAATCTCCTTTGGTATATAGACTGGTGATGGTGTAACTAGGTCAAAGGGTATCAAGCTTTTATAGTCCTTTGAGAATAGTGCTAAATTCCTCCACAGAATGGTAAATCAATTCACAACATCACCAATAACGCATTAGTGTTTCATTTTTCTTCATCTCCTCCCAGATACACCATTTATCTTTTCCATCTTATTAGCTAATCTAATAGGTATGAGATACTACCCCAAAACTGTTTTAATTTGCATTTCTACAATCAATAGTGAATTAGACTATTTTCTGATACAGCTATAGATAATTTTCATTACTTCATCTGAAAACGTTTCATATCTTCTGATCATTTTTCAAATCAAGAATGGCTGTTATTTTTTCATAACTTTTACTTAGTTCTCTATATTTTTGAGAAATGAGGCCTTTATCAGAAAAAGAATGTGCTTAGTTTTTTCCACAGTTACTCTTGCCAATTCCTTTTCCTCCATCTTTCTCCTCCCTTTTACTCTATTCTCTCTTTCCCCATTCCTTCTAAAACTTGTTTTGTCTTATGACAACCAGCTCCTCCAATATGATCTCTCTTTTATCAGTGCCACTTATCCTCTTCCTCACCTACTTTCCAGGTAGGGTGATATAGATTTCTATACCCAATTTCTTGTGTAGTTTAATCCCTCTTTGAGTCAATCCTGTATCATCATGAAATTTTCCTTTTAGTGTATAAAATGTTCTTTTGATTCTTCTCACTTCACTTTCCATCAATTCATATAAGTCTTTCCAGATTTTTCTGAACTCAGTCTGCTCATCATTTCTAGCATGAGTACACCATTGCAATCATATATCACAGCCTACCTTCTTAACCGTTTCCTAAAAACGATTAAAATACTCAGGGAAATAATGAAAATCAGAGGAATAGAGGGCAAATAGTACTGCCAGATCTCAAACTTTTTTACAAAGTTAGAACATCAAAACCATTTTATCTCAATTAAAGCACACAAACTTCGATGAATGGAAGAGACTAGTCAAAGGAAATTCAGAAGAATTTATATTGAGCTCAAGTAAATGAATAAACAATAAACATGAAAATATAAATTACCTGGCAAAGTAATTTGCATATGTGAACTGCTGGAGATACTGGGACAATATCTTGGCAGAAATTAGTGATAGAAGAACATGTTATATTATATGCCACAAAAATTTTAAAAAAGTATGTGACCTGAATAGCAGTAAAATGTTCTTAATCAAACAACAGATAGAGGAAAATACAAAGGAATTAAAAGGGCAATTTTGATTATGAGATATTTAAATACTTTTGCCCAAAATTAGCCCTATTTTTATTTTAAAGATAGCTCTCTGAAAGAGAACATAGGAAGGGATTAAATGGCGACAGTGGGCTATAGGTAGTGTAAAATCTACTTTTTTAAAAAATAAAGAAACTTCATTTTATTAATGTTGGTCCAAAATGTTAACCTACCTCAGTTCAAAATAGTATATGATATAGCATATATTCACTTCAGGTTGGAGAGATGAGGAGATAGAACAGTCACAGGAAGAAAATGTTTTTGAAAAATATCTAATAAAAGATGTAAGTAATTAGGAAAAAGGAAAATCTATGTTTAAATCCTTTATATGGTTCATAAAAGGTATGTGATCATGAGCAAGTCTTTTAACATCACAGCTTCCCGTAGTTTATTTAAAATAAATCTGTTCATCACATCTCAACTGGGAATCCACACTAGTTTCCCATACTTAAAGAATGTCAGGTCAGGGAATAAATTGACTGAATTAATGAAATGTTGAGAAGAGAGAAAGTTCAATTCTTTCTGGAAAGTTCTCAAATGGAATAGGCATAGAGGGAAATTAAATGCAATTCAGAACAAAAATGAGAAATATTCCTTCAATATAGTAGTCACTGCATAATTGTTTTGTTCATTTCATCCATGTCTATGTATACAGGAGGGGATACAGTGTCAGGGGTCCACAATGGCTAGCCTTGATTTATCCATATCCTTGCAACAGGATATAGAACAATTCAAATGCAGGGAAAGATTTATTTACATCAATCATGGTCAGTAAGGACATACATGTTTTCTGGTTCTACATTGCCAAAGATCTAATAAACTAAACTAAGAGTTAAGTTTCATAGACCAAGAGGAGCCACCTGTAACTGCGTTGACTTGGGACAATCATTTCTGGCTTTGCATATGGGATGAAACAAAATAGAGGGAAAAAAAGCAAAATATTAAATCAAACCAAGCAAGCAAAGATGTAAATAAACAAAAAAACAGTAGACACCAGTCAAGAAGCTATTGTCCTTGTTTCAGTCTTGTGGTAATAAGAGGTTGAATTAGAGTTGTGGAATTGAAAATGGAAAGGAAGACAAGTAGTGGACATTTTCAGAGGGCATTCTACCTAACTTTAAAGCCCCTTTTAAAGAAGAACGGATAGAATTTCTCTTTAAAAGTCATAAGATAACTGATATAGTTTACAAAATATTTTTGATGTGGTATAGGATGGAAATTTAAAGCATAGCATGTCATTTGTAATCTAGAGGAGCTTTTGCTTTGTAATGTTTAAAATGTGTGGGTGGAGGTTGGATGGTATAAGTGAGATTTCTAAATCTCAGAATAATAAAAATTCATGAGTTAGAAATAATAAAATCCTAAAAAGTGTTCCCAGATTATAATTAGGTGCTATGAATTTAGTGTTAGTATCATCTGTCATTTTCTATGTGATACTTCATTACTCTTTCTATTTCTTAATTCACATTTTTTCACTGTGGTATTTATTTCTGAACATACTTGAAGTCCATTTCTACTATGCTGTACTGGCATCAGGCCATTTCTGACAGGCAATACCAGCTAACAGGCTTTCTCCTTCTAGTTGGTTTCAGCATGGTTGAGATTTTTACCTTGCCCAGTGTATTTACAATGAGTGAAAACATTTCATTTTTGTTTTTATTTCTCTCTTCCAGCTGAAATTCTTTCCCACGGAACAAATATAAAGTTATGCTATTCCACTCAAGCAGTTGCTTCATCTGAATTCCAGTGTTCCCAAATGACATTTTCAATATATTTCACATACTCATGGCCATCCCAAACACAGTTTATGGACATAGAAACTCTAAACTGTCTATGATTTGTGCATTTGTGCTTTCTGTATGCATATGGTGGTGAGTGCTTAAATTTCTTGGAGTAGTAAATATGTATATATATATATATATATATATATATACACATATATACATATATATATGTGTGTGTATATATCTATAAGTACTAACACATACTGTGTCTGTGTGTATGCATATGTATACATACATGTACATACATGTATGCACACACACACATATATATATATATATATATTTCAATTAAATGTAAATAAGTATTTATTGTCTACCACACCAGGAACTGTGTCAGGTGCTGAGTTCACAAAAGCAAAAATTAAACAATCTCTATCCGCAAAAAGCCTATGAGGCAATATGCACAGAAGCAAGTGAATACCAGTGTCATATCACTTGTAAGACATTTCCTTCTGAAGAGATTAAAAACATCTCAAATTCTACATGTCCAGAAATAAACTCATGCTTTTTCTCTAAATCCATCCTCTTTAGGGAGGGTGCATCAGCAAAGACCTGCTGTATATATTCTTAGATCTACTTTTTTAAAAATGAAAGCAATGTTTGAGGGGTCAATAATCACTTTAATCAAGCACATATATCTTTCATTTGCCTCAGGGGAAAAAAGCACCCTAAACTTCAGAGAAAATACAAAGAATAATAAGCAAAAGACAGGACTTCCAACTGACTGACCATAAGCAATACATACATCACAGGCCAACAGACCACTGCAACTGCGTGACCCTTACACACATGCATAGTTACAAGACAGAGAAGCACCAATATCTGGGTTTTCAAGGACAAGGGGCTCCTTAGGGGCTGCCTGAAGTCTTATGTGGGCAAACAAACATGTCTACTGAGTAAGCCCCAATGTGAAACCTCACCACAGAGTATTTAAATACACTTTTCAGAGCCAGACAGCATCATAGCCTTTGAAAACCAGTGACTCATTAGAAAACTGACAAAAGGTGTGGGCCTCTCCTAATGAAGCTTCTCTTAATGGGCAGGCCCATCAATGGATGGGAAAGATATTTAACTTTCATTATTACCATTTCAGAGGACAGAGTTGGGGTACAGGTCAGGACGTTGTAAATTAATCAGTCATCTAGATTTGCAACTGTAGAGTGGTTCTCATTTTTCCAGTGTTGTTTTCTACCTTCACCTATACAGTTTTCAATTTTATCCACAATATCTCTCATATTTATCCCTTACTCCCACTTTCCACCAAACTTTTTCTGGCCTTCATGAACTATCGCCTAGATTATTACAACAGGGTTAATAGATTTAAGGTACAGGGCACACAATTATACACAAATGTTACATTGGTTAAATATTCATAGTATATATCCATATCTTTAAATATATATTTATACATATTAATATTTTATATGTGTGTCTATCATATAATAGAGTATACATTATTCACCACTATATGTATATGTATTATATATGTATTTCTATGAATATTTGTTATAATCATTTTTTCTTCCTCTCTCTTTTTATCCCTTCAATGAGGCAGACATTAAGTCAGATATAAAATATGTGGAAGAATTCATGTAATTAATATTTCTTTTTTGTTCTTTAAATGTTTATTTATTTTTAGTTTTCAACATTCATTTCCACACAATTTTGAGTTCCAAGTTTTCTCCCCATCTCTCCCTTCCCCCACCCCATAATATCTAGCATTCCGATTACCCCTTCCTCAATATTCCCTCCCTTCCATCACACCCCTCCCTTCCCTTATCCCCATCTTTTCTCTTTTCTTGTAAAGCAAGATAGATTTCTATACCCCAATACCTGGATTTCTTATTTCTCAGTTACATGAAAAACAATTCTCAGCATTCTTTCCTAAAACTTTGAGTTCCAACTTCTCTCTCTTCTTCCCTTCCTACACAACCCCACTGAGAATGCAAGAAATACATTATAGGATATATATATATATATATATATATATATATATAGTGTATATATATATATATGTATATATATATATGTAGTTTTCCAAAAGTCTTCCATAATAGTCATGTTGTGTAAGACTAATTATATTTCTCTCCATTATATCCTGCCCCACGTTTATTCTATTATCTCTTTTGACCTTGTCTCTCATCATAAGTGCTTACTTCTGATTATTCCCTCCACCCATTTGCCCTCCCTTCTGGCATCACTCCGCACCCTACTTGACCCCTTCTCCCCTACTTCCCTGTAGTGTAAGTCAGATTTTCATACCAAATTGAGGGAGCATGTTATTCCCTCCTTAAGCCAAATGTGAAGTAAGCTTTGCTTTTTCTATCTTATCTCCTCCCTTTTCTACTCCACTGAAAAAACTTTTTCTTGCCTCTTATTAGAGATAATTTGCCCCCTTTCACCTCTCCCTTTCTCCTCTCATTATATTACTCCCTCACTGCTTAATTTTAATTTTTTAGATATCATCCCATCTTATGCAACTCACCTTGTTCTCTATGTCTATATATATTTGTACATATACATATATATATACATACATATACACACACGCATATATATGTGTATATGTATACACACATATGTATAAGCATATAATGTGTATATGTGTGTATATTCCCTCCTAGTGCCCAAATACTGAGAAAAGTCTCAAGAGTTGCAAATATTGTCTTTCCATATAAGAACGTAAATAGTTCAACTTTAGAAAATCCCTTATGATTTCTCCTTCCTTTTTACCTTTTCATGCTTCTCTTGATTCCTGTATTTGAAGTCAAATTTTCTATTCAGCTCTGGTTTTTTCATCAAAAGTACTTGAAAGTTCTCTATTTTATTGAATGACCAGTTTTTCCCTTGAGGTATTATATTCAATTTTGCTGGGTAGGTGATTCCTGGTTTTAATCCTAGTTCCTTTGACATCTGGAATATTATTTTTGAAGCTTTTCAATTCCTTAAGGTAAAATCTGCTAGATCTTGTGTTATCCTGATTGTATTTCTGCAGTACTCAAATTATTTCTTTCTAACTGCTTGCAATAGTTTCTCCTTGACCTAGGAAATCTGGAATTTGACTGCAATATTCCTAGGAGTTTCTCTTTTTTAATCTCTTTCAGGAGGTAATTGATGGATTCTTTCCATATTTATTTTGACCTCTAGTTCTAGAATATCAGGGCAATTTTCCTTGATAATTTTATGAAAGTTGACATCTAGGCTCTTTTTTGGGTCATGGCTTTCATGTTGTCCCATATTTTTTAAATAGTCTCAACTGGATCTATTTTCTAGGTCAGCTGTTTTTCCAATGAGATATTTCAAATTATCTTCTAATTTTTCTTTCTTTTGGTTTTGTTTTGTAATTTCTTGGTTTCTCATATAGTCACTAGCTTCCATCTACTACATTCTAATTTTTAAAGAACTTTTTTCTTTAGTGAGATTTTGAACATTCTTTTCCATTTGGCTAATTGTGCTTTTTAAAGCATTCTTCTCCTTATTGGCTTTTTGGACCTCTTTTGCCAATTGAGCTAGCCTATTTTTTTAAAGGTTACTTTCTTCAGCAATTTTTTGGGTCTCCTGCAAGTTGTTGACTTGCTTTTCATGATTTTCTTGCATCTCTCTCTCTCTCTCTTCCCAATTTTTGTTCCACCCTCTTACTTGAGTTTCACAATCCTTTTTGAGCTCTTCCATGGACTGACACCATTGGATATTTATTTTGGAGGTTTTGGATACAGCAAACTTGACTTTCTCTGATGTTCTGCTTTGTTTTTCCTCATCTGAAAGTTTGGAAGAAAATACCTGTTCACCAAGAAAGTAACCATTTTTAGTCTTATTTTTTCCCCCTTTTGAGCATTTTCCTGGCCAGTTACTTGAATTTTGTGTCCTTTGTCAAGAGGAGGATGTAATCTAGGAACTTTTAAGTTTTCAGCTCCTCCAAAGTGGCACAATCAAGGGAGAGGACTTTTCTCCTCTCCTGACCTATGCACTGATCTGGGAACAATCAAAAACTTTTCTGCTCAGAATCTGTGAGTAGAATTCCCTTTCCCCAACTGTCTGCAACTCCACTGCCAGTGGTCCTTCTCAAACCAGCGCTGAGATTTAGATCAGTTGTGCAATTTCCCCAGGGGCTTTAGGCAGAGGGCTCTGAAAATGGCCACTGTTGCAGTGGCTGTTGCTGGTGGGGCCAGACCACATTCCCTTTTCAACCAGATGAACAGGCTTTCTCCTTGACTTTTGAAGCTGTCTTTAACATTTGGTGTTTGAGCAATGTGGGTACTACTGCTGCTGGTGGCTTGCTAAAGTTTATTCCAGGTCCTGTCCCTGCCCCATGGCCCATGCTGGCTGCACTCTGCTCCACTCTGCATGCGGTGCAATAGCCCTTTCCTGTCAACCTTGCAGGCTGTCCTGGGCTTGAAATCTCTTTCACTCTGTTGTTTTGTGGCTTCTGCTTCTCCAGAATTTGTTTAGAATCATTTTTAGAGGTATTTTATGGGCTATGTGGGCTAACTTGTACAGATCTGTCTTTTACTTTGCTATCTTTTCTTCATTTCCATTTAATTAATTTTTAAAAACATTTTATTTAAAGTTTTGAGTTCTTAAGTTATCCCTCCCTCCCTTCCTGAGACAGTAAACAAGCAGATATAGGTTATACAAGTGCAGTTATGTAAAACATTTCTGTATCAATCATTTTGTGCAGGAAGAGATATATAGTTTAACATGAGGTCATTGTATTGTTAGTTTTTCCTAATTGTTTTATTTATTAAAAGAGATCTGTTGAAGAGGAGGAATAATATTAAATGTGTATAATATAAAACAAAACATAACAATGCTATTTCAATGGATTCTCTGTTAGCTTCTCTGTCTTGTCCCTCTTCATTACATCCCCCAAAATCAGTTGCCAATTTGACATTTCTATAGCACAGGACAAACCATGTAACATATCTGCTCAGTAAGTAAAATAAAGTAAACAAAAATGACTACTTTTATTTTGAAAATAAATCTCTTCAAAACCTGCCTCCTGTCAAACTTTAAAAGCTGATCAATCACTATTCTTTACGATGCACTCTTTGTTACAGCTGAAAGAACCTAATTCATATTTCCAGTCTATATGGTTGTATCTCTCCAAAACTTGCCCCTTTCCAAAATTTGTTGTGTATTCCTGAAATATATCAAATCTCCTATTCTGTATTTTATAATACCTAATTTCATGTTCTGCATAAATTCTCTATCTCCTACATTATTTTTCCATATTAATGTTTTATTGACAATTATAATTTTATATTACTAAAGTTTTTCCCAACATCTATCTTTTTCCTCTCCCAGAGTGCCATGTAGTATAACAATTAATATCTTAGCAGGAAAAAAATGGGAAAATAAAAGGAAAAAATCAGCATAATTCTGAAAAAATGCCTTGAAAGAGTCTAAAAATATGTTTATGTAATATTTTTGGTCCTTCAAACCAAAATGGAACACTGAATGGAAATGTCTCCCTCATGTCTCTTGCTATAGTACCATTTTATTCTTTATATTTTTATTCTTTATATGAACTTTATTTTATTTTTTATAAAAATATAATCTTTATACTACTATTAAAAGTTGATTGTCATTCTTTGTCACTTTGCTAATTGGTGGGTGAGTGATGACAACTCAGATTTATTACAAATTACATTCCTTTTATTATTATTGATTTTTAGCATTTTTTAATTTGGTTGTTAAGAGTTTCTAATTATTTTTAGAAATATTTTTTTTCATATTGTTCAATTACTTATCTATTGGGGGATGACTATTTTAATTTTTTTTATATACATGTATATTATTTACCAAACCTTTATCAAATAAATTGGATATAAATATTTTATTTCCCCATTCAACCCTTTTCCTTTTTATTGTTTATTTATATTACTTGTCTCTTTGTGGAAGCTTTTTAGTTGTGTCTATATTTAGTCCTTCGTAATTGCTGCGATCTTTTTGATAATAATACATCTCCTCCCTTATCTGTGGGAGATGAATGATTTGGTTTTCTTTTAATTTTTTATAGCGTAAACCTTGTTATTAAGGTTATTTATTCACTTAGACTTTATTGTGGAAGATGGTTCCAATTTTTGTCTAGGCTGAATGTTGGCTTACTGATTTTCTAAACAGTTGTTAGGAAATATGAATTTATTTCCTATGTAATATTAAATTCTGGTTTATTAAAACTGGTGTTATTGAGCACCATTATGTTTTGTTATTCCCTTTCCAGTCTGTTCTGCTTCACTCTAAAATTAATATCATATGATTCTGACTGTTGTTCTGTAATATATTTTTAAGTTCTGGAATTAATATATTTTTCTTTTATCTCTTTCCCTTTTCATTATTTCCCTGCGTGTTTCATATGTTATTTTTCCAAATGAATTTTGCTACTACTTTATCTAGTTTCATATAGTATCTCTTTAATAATTTGAATGATATAATATTAAAAGTATAAGTTAACTTTGATAGCATCATTCTACCACTTTGGCAAAGTCTAGATGCAAATAACAAATATTTCTGTTGCTGTTTAAGTTGTACTTTGTTTGAAAACAATTTGCAATTGAATTTCTACAAATTTTAATGTGTGTATGTGTGCCTGCACATGCATAAGTGCACATGTTGGCTGGTTGATCCTCAGAAATTTATGTATTTTGTAGTTATTAGAAATGGGACTTCCATTTTTGTTGACTTTTATATTTTTTATTATTATAAAAAACATAATTGATTTTTGAGACTTTACTTTTTAGGCTACAACTTGGCTAAATATATTAATTGCCACAATAATTACATATTTGCTGATTGCCTTGTATTTTCTAAGTAGGCCAGGAAATCATCATCAAATAGGGAGTTACATCTTCTCTTCATACATTTTATGTCTTTAAATTATTTTTCTTTTCTTTATGCTATACCTAACATTTCTAGAAATCTGTTTAATAATAGTAGGGAAAGCATACATCCTTGATTTATTCCTATATTTATAAGGGTTGGATGTAATGTATTCCTATAGGGTATGATGCTTACTTTTGGTTTAAGATAGATACTTTTTATGATATCAAAAATGTCCCTCTACTTATATTTTGTGGAGTTTGGGCATAAACAAGAGGTGTATTCTTTTTTGTATTATTTTTAGCACAAATTAATGATGCATTATTTTTCTGAATGTATTGAAAAGGATATATTGTTTTAGATTCTTATGTGATAAATTATGTCGATGTTCTCCCAATATTGAGCAATCCTTGAATTTCTACTACAGATATGATTCGGTCATGATGATTTCTTAAAGTAATTGTTGTATTTTGATATATTAAAAAAACTGTACTGAAGTATAGTTCTGTGCTTTATCACCCTCTCATAAAGCATTGGGACATTTTTTTTTTTTTTTGTCTCATGAAATAAATGTTATAGGTTGTGTTAGCACAAGCTGTGACCCAGCAAACCAGCAGCAGGTCAGGTGGGCAAGTGAATCAGCTGTGAAAGTATTAGATTACAGAACTCACAATCTACAAATGTAAAGGGTGTCAGAAAACTGGTAAGAAAGAGATCATGTGGGTCCTTTTGCTGGCACTGGATAAAGGACTCTGTTACATTGCTTATACTTAGATCCCAGTTGCAGTCCCAGCGTGAGGAAGCTCACTAGCATGGAAGAGCTTACTGCTACAAGGAAATGGAGAACATGGTAACAATTCCATGGTGGAAAGAAAGCTTATGGTTGCTCACAGACTACAGCACATGCCAGGAAAATGGAAAATACACCTCCCTTTAGATTATGCAAACTTGGGAAAACTAAAGAATTTCATGACTCCAGAACTAATTCAGAAAACAGCTGCATAAAAAGAAAACAAAGCAAAACAAAACAACAACAACAACAAAAAAAAAACCCACAAACACCTAAACTTTGGGAAAGTTCCCCCTTGATTCTAGAAGCGGAGCTTAAATTGAATATAAAGTCATACGTCAAGAAGTAGACTGGAAAATGATAAAACCGAAAATTAACCATACAAAGTTACAGTAGGGATAGAGAAGATCAAAACACAAACTCAGAAGACAATCAAGTTAAAACTATGATATCAAAAGTCTCAAAAAAAATGTGAATTAGTATCAGTCCCCAAAAGAATTCTGGAAAGTGTTCAAGGAGGGTTTTAAAAATCAAATAAGATAAATAGGGGAAAAATGGGGAAACAGTGACAGAGATGCAAGAAAATAATGAAAAAAGAATTAAAAGATTGATGAAGGAGGTACAACAAATACTGGAAAAAATAAGAGCTTAAAAATAGAATAGATCAAATGGTAAAGTAGGCCCAATAATCCACTGAAGAGGAAAATACCTTAAAAAAAAAACAAAAAAAACAGAATTGACCACATGGTAAAAGATTTACAAAAATTCACTAAAAAAAAAAAAAAAAAAAAACTGCTTAAAAAGTAGAATTGACCAAATAGAAATGAAGAGAAAAACATAATTTCTTAAAAAATTAGAATTTTGCAAGTCAAAACTAATCACTACATCAGAGATCATGAAACAATATAACAAAATCAAGAGAATAAAAAAAATTAAACAGGAAATATCTCATTGGAAAAAATCAATGACCTGGAAAATTTGATTAAGGAGAAACCATTTAAGAAGTATTAAATTACCTAAAGGTCATAATCAAAAAAGGAACCCAGAAGTCATATTTCAAGAAATTATCAAGGAAAACTCCCCTGATATCCTAGAACCAGAAGATAAAAATAGAAGTTGAAAGAATCCATCAATCATCTGCTGAAAGAGATCCCAAAAAAGAAAACTCTCAGGGATATTATGGCCAAATTACATAATTCCCAGGTCAAGTAGAAAATATAGTAGGTAGTTATATCAAATGTCATGGAGCCACAATCAGTACAATACACTATTCAACAGCTGCCATAATTAAAGATTGAAGGACTTGGAATATGATATTCTGGAGGGCAAGGAAACTAGGATACCAAGCAAGAATCATCTACCCCGCAAAACTGAGTACAATCCTTCAGGAGCAAAAAAAAAAATAATGAAAATTTAATGAAATAGAGTTTTAATTCATTTCGGATGAAAAGACCAGAGTTGAATATAAATTTTGACTGCCAAATGTAATATTAGAAGGTATCATAAAAAGATCAGTAACAAAGATAAATCATAAGGGATTAAATAAGGTAAGTTTTTTTGCATTCATACAAGAATGATGGCACTTTTAATTTTTGTTAAATTTTTATTGTCTTTAGAAGGAGCTTTCATAGCACAGAGAACAGGTATGTGTTAACTATGGTTGAATGAGATTTAAAAAATAAAATGAAGAGGTATCAAAGAGGAATGCACTAGGTAAAGAGAAAAGATGAAAGTGGAACATAAAATAGGCACACAAATGCTTGTACAGTGGTGGAGGAAATAGTAGGTGTGTGAAGGGGAGACCTTGAACCTTAGTATCATTGAAATTATCTTAAAGAGTGAACAACATACACATTTAGTTACATACAGAAATCTAGCTTGTCCTAAAGGAAAATAGGAGTGAATGAGGATAAGAAAAGGAGTATGGTAATAATATGGAGGGAAGGCTGTGATGGGAGAGGTGGTAGTCAGAAGCAAAACACTTTTGAGGATGAACAGATTGAAAGGAGAAAAACTAGGATAAACTAAACCAAAATAGAATGGACGGAAATTAAAGAATTGAAAATTGAAGGGACACTGAACAAATTGGGGTATATGACTGTAATAGAATAGTATTGTACTATAAGAAATGACTAGCAGGATGTTCTCAGAAAAACCTGGAAAACTTCACATTAATTAATGTAAAGGAAAATGAGCAGAAACAGGAGAACATTGTACACAATAATAGCAATACTGAAGGATGATCAGCTGTGAATATTAGCTATTCTTAGAGATACAATGATGCTTGATAATTCCAAAGAATTTGTGAAAACTGCTAGTCACCTCCAGAGAAAGAAATATTGTAATCTGAAAGCAGATCAAAACATAATATAAAAATGTATTTGTTTTCATCTGTACATTCAAAATATGAGTAAAATAGAAATATGATTTGCATGACTTCACCTGTATAACCTATATCAAATTGTTTGTTGTCTCAGAGAGGGAGGAGGAAAAGAGGGAAAGAAAGTATTTGGAACTCATTTTTTTTAAAGATGCCATTTAAAATGTTTTTTTTAACATGTAATTGGAGAAAAGAAAATATTAAATATATATTGGAAAGAAAAATATAAATGTAAGAGTGGGTATGATAGTTGGGACAATCTGTTGGAGAATATGACACAGAATGGGAGCATCTGAATAAATAGATTTTGATAGAAGTTAGACCTCTTCATCATATGAAATGAGGGTGAAAGAGGGAGAATATGGCAGTAGGAATCTGATTAGTAGGAGATGAGAAAAAGGGGAGAAGATAGAGTTGACAGCAAATTACCTTAATTTTTTCTCTATAAAATATGTAACAAGGTACACAGTTGGGAGAGCAAGGGGAGGTGGCACCATGGGAGATTTAAGGGGGGATCAAAAGGTTAGGAAGAGTCAACCCATTAAGGAGAATATGACAGTGAGTTAATAAGGCAGGTAATAGGATATTGTCTAGCAGTAATGAAGGTCCCAATTGAGTATATGAAACAAATTTGGAGTGAGCCCTATAAGAACTTACCAGATTTTTTCTATTTTCATTCAGCATTGCATGTGTAGATATAGATGTGACAAATCATGGCAATGATCCAAGAATGAAACCTTGCTAAGGGTAATCAGCAATATCATAAAGTGGATCCAAGACAGTGGAGTGGAAGGATGAACATTCTCCAGCTCTCCCCGCCCATAGCCCATAAAATACCTGTATAAAATGACTCAAGACAAATTTTAGAGCAACAGAATCTACAAAATGACAGAGTGAAACAGATTTCTAGTCCAAGAAATCCTAGAAGGCTGATAGGAAAGATCTATCACATGGGATCTGAAGGGAGCATAGCCCAGCATGGGCTGTGCAGCACAGACAGGACTGGAGCAAGCTTCACGGAGTAGAATCATGGGCAGCTGTGGCAGTTCCCAGATTTCTAAGCCCACAAACACCAAGATAGTATGAAAGGTCAGTAATAAAGCTGTTTCACTTGGGTGAGAAGGGAGCATGGTTGGGACCTAGCCCTAGTTACAGCCCTAGCCTGAGGGTGGCTACAGCCACTGGCAGCAGCTGCTTCTGGAACTCATGGCCTATAGACTCTGAGGTAATCGAGCTGAAGATCTGAGTATCTATCAGTCCTGAATAGTGGTCCTGGGGTGAGGATGAGTGCTGGCATTGATAAGCTGGTGCTGGCTGTAGAGTGGGAATCCTACTCCCAGTTCCAGGGCAGAAAAGAATTTTTGTGGTTGCTCACAGACCAGAGCATAGCCCAGGAGAGGCATAAACTCCTCTCCCTTGATTGTGCCCCTTTGAAGGAACTGAGAACTTACAGGTCAATAGAGATACCTCAGAGAAGAGATGCACAAAACCTGTGAGGCCTAGGGTAGAATACCCTTCACTTGACAAAGGAGTCAAAAGTCAAGCAACTGGCAAGGAAAATGCCCCAAAAGGGGAAAAAATAAGATTATATTAGGTTACTTTCTCAGTGAAATGTTATTTTCTTTCATCGTTTTGGATGAGGAAGAGCAAAGCATACCACCAGAGGAAGACTGTAAGGTCAGGGCAAAGCTTCCAAACAAAAAAAGCTGCAATAGTCTCAGGCTATGGAAGAACTCAAAAAGAATTTGGAAAAGCAATTAAGAGAGGTGGAGGAAAAACTGGGAAGTGAAATGAGAGCATTTCAAGAAAATCATGAAAAGTGAGTCAACAGCTTCCTAAATGAGGCCCCAAAATGCTAAGAAAATAACATCTTTAAAATATAGAATAACCCAAATGACAAAAGAGGTAAAAAAAAGCCAATAAAGAGAAGAATGCTTAAATTGGGGAAAGGGATAATTAGGAGCAAACATTACTGTAAGAGGACAGGAGAGAATGGAATAAATGGAGGGCAGGATAAGACAGAGGGCAATGTGGTCAGTCTTTCACAACATAACTATTATGGAAGTGTTTTGTATTGTTACACATGTATGACCTATATTGAATTGTTTATTTTCTCAATGAGTGTGGGTGGGGAGGGAAGAAGGGAGAGAATATGGAACGTGAAGTTTTAATAATAGATGTTAAAAATTGCTTCAGAATGCTAGAAAATAAAAGTTTTATAATGGATGTTAAAAATTGCTTCAGAATGCTAGAAAATAAAATATACAGGCAATGCGGTATAGCAATCTATTTTACCCTATAGGCAAATAAAAGGGAGGGGAATGCAAACGGGGGATAATAGAAGGAAGGACAGACTGGAGTAAGGGGGTAGATGGTGTGCATGCTGTCTTGGGGTGGGGGTGGGGAGAGATAGAGAGAAAAGTTTTAATTCAAATTCTTTGGAGAGTAAGTGTTAAAAACTGAAAAAGAAATAAATTATATGTTTAAAAAATTATGGATTTTAAAAAGGATGCTACTGAATTGAATTGGTTCAAGATGGTGGAGTAAAAAGATGCACATGCATTAGCTCTTCCCCAAGAACCCATAAAATACCTGCAAAGAAAGACTCTCCATAAATTCTGCAACAGCAGAAGCCACAAAACAATAGAATGAAGGAACTTCCTAGCCCAGAGTCATCTGAATGACCACTGGGAAAGGTCTGTCACACTGGACACGGAGCAGAGCCTAGCCTAGCTTTGGCCATGTGGCACTGGGAGGAGCAGGACCAAGTAGGCATCAGGGACAGAATCTCTAGCACAGTGCAGATCCCTCAACTCACAGGTGATAAAGGTCAGTGGGAGGGTTTTTTCAGCAGCCTGAAAAGGGAGCAGTGTGTCCCCATAGCTCAGGCCTCCTCAGGTAGCAGAAGCACAGGCAGCAGTGAACAGGGGCTCCCAAGGCAGGTAGCAGCCCACATCCATTGTTGAAGGCCTCCTGGTAAGGCCTCTGAGGGAAGTGAGCCCTGTATGGCAGCTCTGCCCCCAGCTGACCAGTTGATTTTAATCTCACATTGAATAGTGGCCTTACCCTCTTCTAAAGCCCCTAGGAGATTGGAGCAAGTCATCTGAATCTCAGCCCCCAGTGCTGTCTTGGCAGAACTGGAGATGAGGTGGTTTTGGAGAGGAAACTCAAGTCAAGTAACTGGCTGGGAAAATGCCCAAAAAAGGGGAAAAAATAAGACCATAGAACGTTACTTTCTTGGTGATCGGGTATCTCTTCCCATCCTTTTGGATGAGGAAGAACAAAGCATACTGTCATAGAAAGTCAAGACCCCTGCTTCCAGGGCTTCCAAAGGAAAACTAAACTGGGTTCAGGCAAGAAAAGAGCTTGAAAAGTGAATTAGCAGCTTGGTAAAGAACCAAAAAAATACTGAGGAAAATAACATCTTTAAAAAGAGGCTAACTCAATTGGAAATAGAGGTCCAAAAAGGTAATGAGGAGAAGGAGGCTTTAAAAAGCAGAATTAGCCAAATGGAAGAGAAGGTTCAAAAGCTCACTGAACAAAAGAGTTCATTGAAAGAGATAACTGAGTTCAGAGAAATGAATGACTATGAGATAGACCAATCATTTAAAAAATAAAACCAAAAGTTCAAAAAGAAAAAGAAGATAATATGGAACATCTCATTGGAAAAACAACTGACCTGGAAAATAGATTCAGGAGAGACAATTTAAAAATTATGGGACTACCGGAAAGCCATGATCAAAAAAAGAGCTTAGACATTATCTTCCATGAAATTATCAAGGAAAACTTTCCTGATATTCTAGTACCAGAGGGCAAAATAAATATTGTAAGAATCCACCAATCACCTCCTGAAAGAGACCTGAAGAGAGAAACTCCTAGGAATATTGTGGCCAAATTTCAGAGTTTCCACATCAAGGAGAAAATACTGCAAGCAGCCAGAAAGATACAATTGAAGTACTGTGGGAATACAATCTGGACAACATAGGATATGGCAACTTCAACATTAAGGGATCAACGGGCTTGGAGTAGGATATTCCAGAAGTCAAAGGAACTGGGATTAAAACCAATAATCACTTACCCAGAAAAAACTGAGTATAATGCTTCAAGGTAATAAATGGTCATTCAATGATATAGAGGACTTTGAAACATTCATATTGATGAAAAGACCATAACTGAACAGAACATTTGACTTTCAAACACAAGAATCAAGAGATGTATGAAAAGCTAAACAGGCAAGAGAAATCATAAAAGACTTTTTAAAGCTGAACTGTTTACATTCCTGCATGAAAAGAAAATATTTAAAGCTCTCAGCATTTGGGTAAGTGGAAGTATCATACATACACACACACACACACACACACACACACATTTATAGACAGAAAGTACAGGTTGCGTTGAATCAGAAGAGAGGATATCCACATAAAAAAATAAAATAAAAATTAAGGGGTGAGGGAGGAAAATACTGGGAAGATAAAGGGACAAATGGAATGGGGCAGGCTATGATTCATAGAAGAGATAATAAAAATCTTGGTCAATAGAGGAGAAAAAGGAAAAGGGGAGAGGGGAAAAGTGAAGCTATTCTTTTCACCCATGACTGAAGAAGGGAATAACATGCTCACTAAATTTGGTATGAAAATCTATCTTCCACTACAGGAAAGCAGGGGAGGAGGTGACAAGTGGGGTAAGGGGAATGATAGAAGGGAGGGCAAATGGGAGAAAGGAATAACTAGAAATAAACCGTTTTGGGAAGGGACAAAGTCAAATCAGGGAATAAAAAAATAAAAAAAAAATAAGGGGGGATGGAATAGGATAAAGGGCAATATAGTTAGTATTACAGTACAACATGATTATTATGGAAGTCTTTTGCAAAACGACACATGTTTAGTCTGCATTGAATTGCTTTCCTTCTCAGCAGGGATGGGGAGGGAGGAAGGGAGAGAAACTGGAATTCCAAGTATTACAAATGAATATTGAGAATTTTTATTCATATAACCAGGAAATAAGAAAGAGAGGGAATGGGATATAGAAATTTGTCTTGCCCTCCAAGAGAAGGAGAAGATGGGGATAAGGAAAAGGTGGAGTATGATAGAAGGGAGGGTACAGTGAGGGAAGGGGTAATCACAACGCAAGGTATTAGAAAGTGGGGGGTGGAGAGAGATGGGGAGAAAAATTGGACATGTTACAAAGTGATGTTAAAGCAATTAGTATTAAGATAATTAACTGAATTAATTACTGAGAATAAATCAAAGACATCTTAGTTTGGGGAAAGAATTCCAGTTTAAATTTCCTAGAGGCAAGTAATCTCGACTAAAATTTGGCATTGATGGAAAATTTAAGGTTTTAATGGTAAATTCTATTTGTGATTACTATTTAATCAGAAACATGTATAGAAAGGCATGTAAGCCACTTAAGACTTGCCTCAAAAGATGTTCCTTAGTCAATATGAAATTATAGTCGTATCTGAAACGTGGATATTGGAACTTGCTATTTTAAGATGCTATGGGACTATTAAGTGACTATTCTTCTGAGTCTAACTCCAGGTATGGATAGCAAGAAAGGCGGTCTGAGCCTTTAATCCATGATGCCAGTAAGCCTGTGAGATGCTGGTATGAACTGGAAAAAGTGATCTCATGGGCAGGATGGGAGGTTAACTGTTCAGTCTGGGATGAGGTAGGATTCTCCTGACTCAATTTCCTCACTGACACCTGGCAGACTTTAAGCCTGACTGAATGCAAGTTGGCAATCTACTCCTACTTGGAATTGACATGAAGTTGGGGAGATATTGGTTACCTGCAATGTCCCTACTCTTAGCAGCAATTTCATATAGTTAAAAGGTTTGTAAGTTTAATCCCAGATCTATTAAATTTTAGATTGTTGGTAAGGGAATATCTAAGGTTAAGTCTAAAATTAAGCTATTAAGCTTAGGACTTTAGACCAAAAACAATAAGTTAGGGTCCTTTAATTCTTAATAATACTGTGGAGACAATTAGGTCAAGGGCTTGTGAAGTTAGCATATGTAAATATTATTTGTCTTGGTAATGTTTAAAAAATTCTTTGTGTTCTATATTGTAAATCCTTTAAAAATAAGTATCACCTGACCAAAAATTTGAATTGTTTTATATGATATGAACTGTGTTAAAAATGAAAAATAAAATAAAAAAAATTGAATTGTTTGACCAATCTTGACCAAAGTCAAGATTGGGATAAGAAATGGCTAGTGGAAGGGAGATTGCCTGGGAGAGAAAAGGTCAAAGGATTGGAGATCTGGTGTGGTTTAAGAGTATTGTTTTTCTGTGATTCCCTCTGTGCCTTTATTTTCTGGATGAGTTCTGTTGTGACACAGAGTGCTACCACTCTCCCTGATTGTCTGTTTCTTGATTTGACCTCAATCATAAAAGTACTGAAGACACTTAGGGTTCATATAGAATTGATATATCTTCCAAGATCAAGGGCTCGTGTGCACACTAACTCTAAATTCACAGCATAATGAACTTATCTTGTTTGTAATCCAGGTTTGGAATCTGCTAAAATTGCTTTACCTCTTGCAAGTCCTTCCTACCTTATAAATATGTGTGAGTTGTGAGGATTAGAGAGAATATTTAGTCCTTTATCTCATTCATCACATGACCAGGAAAATACATAAGGCTTTCTTTAGGCTCCAAAGCAGTTCATATTTTCTACCAACAAAATCTGTGTTTATTTTGTATCTATGTTGCATTCAATTATCTTAACCCATTGTATTTCTTTAAGCAGTTTCAATGATTATTTTCTTTGTATATGCTCAGTAACTAGCACAATGACCAACCCAAAATATTTTTTTTTATTAAAGCGAATTTATTTAGTTCAATTTGTAAGTAAAACAGACATAAAGAAATCATAATTTTTGACAAGAGAGTGCTAGATCCTGAGGGCATTGGAAGAGATTTCTTTTCTTTAGGAACACCTAAGGTATGCATAGAAAGACCCTAGCTAGGATAAAGTTGAGTGGGAAGTACATTCCAAACATGATTGATGATTTCTACAAATGTACACTGGTGAGATACAGAGTACCATAAATGCAAAAATCAACCATGCTAATTTGACCATAATGGAGAATGTATAACAGAGCATAATTCCAAATAATCCTATGGAAAAAATGCATGAGAAAAAGATTGTGGGGAGCTTTAAAAGCACAGAGGAGGATTTTGTGTTTTATCCTAGATATAATAGAGATTGATTGAAGAATTTTAAACACAGAGGGGGTAACATGGCAAAGTTTTTTTCTAACTAACTATAGTAACTAATCCCATATCATTTCCTCAGCCTTCATTTTTCTTAACCTCTCGTCGGTCTTTTTTTAAATTAAATTATATTACTTGTTTTCAGTGTTCAACAATCATTCCATATATTTCAGATTTTTTCCCCTCTCTCCCTCTTACTCTCCCCTCCCTCCCCAGTCCTTCCCTGAGATGGTGAACAATCTTATATAGGTTCTATATGTACATTCCTAGTAAATACATGTTGAATAGAAGAATTACAATGAATGAGAGAAACCATAAAACAAAACAAAACATAACACAAAAGAAAATGATCTGTTTCTATGTGAAATTAAATTACATAGCTCTTTCTCTGGATGTGGAAGATGTTTTGCCTTAAGAATCCATTGGAAAATTTTTAAGTCCATGTATGTCAATGAAGTACTAAGTCTACCAGAAAAATTCCTCACACACTGTGGTTGTTGCTGTGTACAAAGTTCTCCTGATTCTGCTCCTTTCACTCAGCATCAGTTCATAGAAGTTTTTTCCAGGTTTGTCTGGAGTCTTTCTGTTCATCATTTCTCATAGAACATTAGTATTCCATTACAACGATGTACCGCAACTTGTTCAGCAATTCCCCAAATGATGGACATTACCTTGATTTCCAGTTTTTGGCCAAGACAAAGAGAGCTGCTACAAATGTTTTTTGTACATGTGGGAATCTTTCCCATTCCTATGATCTCTTTGGGATAGAGTCCCAGAAGCGATATTGCTGTTTCAAATGCATATTTTTGTAGACTTGGTCATCGTAATGGTTAGATCAGCTCACAGCTCCATCAGCCATGAATTAGTGCTCCAACTCTCCCGCATCTTTGCCAACATTTATCATCTGCTTGTTTTGCCATGTTGGCCAATCTGATAGGTGCGAAGTGATACCTCAACAGCTGTTTTGATTTGCATCTCTAACCAATAACAATTTAGAGCATTTTGCACATGATTAGAGACAGCTTTAATTTCTTCCTCTGAAAACTGACCGTTTATATCCTTTGACCATTTATTAATTGGGGAATGGCTTGGGTTTCTGTACTTTTGACTCAGTTCTCTACGTATGTTAGAAATGAGGCTTTTATCGCAGATACTAGTTGGAAAAGTTCTTTCTCAGTTTTCTGCCTCCCTCTTAATCTTGGTTGCATTGATTTGTTTCTGCAAAAATTTTAAATTTAATGTAATCAAAATTACCCATTTTGCACTTCATAATGTTCTTTATCTCTTGTTTGGTCATAAATGTCTCCATTCTTCATAAATCTGACCAGTGAACTATTCCTTGTTCCCTAATTTGTGTGTACTATCAATCTTTATACCTAGATAATACATCCATTTGGAGTTTAATCTTGTGTACAATGTCAGCCATTGTTCAGTGCCCAGTTTCTGCCATGCTGTTATAGAGTTTTCTCAGACATTTTTGTCAAACAATGAATTCTTATCCCAGAAGCTGAGGTCCTTGGGTTAATCAAACAGTAGATTTCTATATTCATTGATTACTGTGTCTTGAGTACCTAACCTATTCCACTAGTCTACTCCTCTATTTCTTTACCAGCGCAAAGTGGTTTTGGTAATTTTTGCTTCATAATACAATTTGAGATCTGGTATAGCCAGGCCACCTTCCCTAGAATTTCTTTTCGTTATTTCCCTTGATATTCTGGGTATTTTATTCTTCCAGATGAGTTTTGATAATATTTTTTCTAGCCCTAGAAAATAATTATCTGGTAATTTGATTCCTATGGCACTGAATAAATTAGGTAGAACTGTCATTTTTACGATATTAGTTTGGCCTACCCACGAAGAACTGATGTTTTTCCACTTAGTTAGATTTGACTTTATTTATACAAAAAGAGTGTTGCAATTGTGTTCATATTGACCCTGGGTTTATTTTGGCAGGTAGACTCCCAGATATTTTATAGTGTCTACCATAGCTTTAAATGGAGTTTCTCTTTCTATTTCTTGCTGTTGGGCTTTGTTAGTAATATATAGAAATGCAGATGATTTATATGGGTTTAATTTGTAACCTGCAACATTGCCAAGGTGGTTTCTTATTTCAAGTAGCTTTTTACTTGATTCTCTGGTGTTCTCTAAGTGTATCATCATATCATATGGAAAGAGTGGTAACTTAGTTTCTTCTTTGCCTATTCTAATTCCTTCAATTTCTTTTTTTCGATTATGTTATAGTTAGTATTTCTAATTATTAAATATTAAATTACAGTGGTGATAATGGACATCCTTGTTTCACCCCTGATCATGCTGGAAATGTATCTAGCTTGTCCCCATTGCATGTAGTGCTTACTGATGGTTTTCAGTAGATACTGCTTATTATTTTATTGGCAAGTTCCATTTATTCCTATGCTTTCCAGTGTCTTCAACAGGAATGGGTGTTGTATTTTGTCAGCTTTGTCTGCATGTATTGAGATGATAATATGCTTTCAGTTAATTTTGTTGTTGATATGATCAAAATACAAATAATTTTCCTAACATTGAACCATCTCTGCATTCCTGGTATAAATTCTACCTGATCATAATGTATTATTCTGTTGATAAGTTGCTGTATTCTTTTTTGCTAATATCTCATTTAAAATTTTTGCATCTATATTCATTAGAGAAATTGCTCTATAATTTTCTTTCTATCTTTTGACACTTCCTGGTTTAGATATCAGAACCATATTTTAATCATAAAAAGAATTTGGTAGGACTCTTTCTTTGACAATTTCCCCAAATAGTCTATATAGTATTGAAATTAACTGTTATTTAAATGTTTGATAGAATTCACTTGTAAATCCATCTGACCTGGAGATATTTTCCTAGAGAGTTCATTGATGGATTTTTCAATTTCTTTTTCTGAGATGGGGTTAAAAAGAACCATCCATCACATTTAGTTTGTCAAATTTATGGGTATAAATTTGGGCAAAATAATTTGTAATGGTTGTTTTAACTTCCTCCTCATTGGAAGTGAGTTCACCCTTTTCATTTTGGTTATTGGCAATTGGGTGTTCTTTCTTTATTTTAGTCAAATTGATCAAAGTTTGATCAATTTTATTGGTTTTTTTTTCATAAAACCAACTTTTAAATTTATATATTAGTTCAATAGTTTACTTAATTTCAATTTTAGTAATCTTTCCTTTGGTTCCCAGTATTTCTAATTTGGCATTTACTTGGGGATTTTCAATTTGCTCTTTTTCTAGCTTTTTCACATGCATGCCCAATTCATTGATCTCCTTTTTCTCTATTTTATTCAGATAATCATTCAAAGATATAAAACTTCCCCTAAGAAGTGCTTTTGCAGTATCCCATAAGATTTGGTAGGTTATCTCATTATCGTCATTCTCTGGAATAAAGTTGTTGATTGCTTCTATAATTTTTTGTTTAACCCACTCATTCTTTAGGATTAGATTTTTTAGTTTCCAATTAATTTTTGGTTGTATTTCCATGGCTTTGATTGCATATATTTTTTATTGCATTATGATCTGAGAAGGATGCATTGACTATCTCTGCTCTTCTGCACTGAATTTTGAGATTTTCATGGCCTAGTACATGCTCAATTTATGTATATGTGCCATGTAGCACTCAGAAAAAAGGTGTGTTTCTTTCTATCTCCATTTAATTTTCTCCAGAGATCTATCATATCTACACTATTCAGAGTTTTATTCATATCCTTCACTTCTTTCTTGTTTATTTTGAGGTTAGATTTAACAAGTTCAGAGAAGGGGAGTTTTAGGTCCCTCATTTGTATAGTTTCACTGTCTATTTCTTCCTGTAACTCCCTTAACTTCTCCTCTAAGAATCTGGATGCATCAACTTCATTGTCAATGTGTACATCTCTGGAAAGTACAGGAGCATATATGTTTAGTAATGAAATTGCTTCATTTTCTGTTCTGCCTTTGAGCACTATATAGTTTTCTTCCTTATCCCTTTCAATTAGACCTAGTTCTACTTTTGCTTTGTCTGAGAATAGGATTGCTATCCCTGCTTTTTTTTTTTTTTTACATTAGATGAAGCACAATATATTCTGCTCCAACTTTTTACCTTTACCTGTGTATTTGTCCCTGTTTAAAATATGTTTCCTGTAAACAACGAATTATTGGGTTATGTTTTTTAATCCCTTCTGCTATCCATCTCTTTTATTGGAGAGTTTGTCCCATTCACATGAAGAGTTAAGTTATCTGTCTGTGTCTTTCCCTACATCCCTTTTCTCTCCATTTATGCTTTTACTTTTCTCTTCTCCCTTCCCCCGAAATAGTTTTAATTTTTGACTACTGCCTGCCTCAGCTTCCCTCCTTTCTTTCAGCTCCCCTCCATTTTAATCCACTTTTCCTTTACTACTTCCTTCCTCCATTTTAGCTTCCCCTCACTTTTCTTTCCCCCTTCCCCTTCTACCTCCTATAGCGCTAGTTGTTTTTCTAAACTTAATTGTGTTTGTCGGTCCCTCCTTGAGCCCAATCAAATGGGAGTAACTCTAAAACAGTGTTCATCTCCCTCTGCTTTTTCTCTCTACTGTAATATACTTTTGTGTCTCTTCCTTTGATGTAATTTACCTTTTTCTGACTCCTCTTTTCATATCACCCATTACAATCCCTTCTCACTCTTAAGTCATATTTTTATCATGATGTCATTTACTTTATACTGTCCCCACTAACTCTGTACATTCCTTTTATATATTTCAATAAACATACAACTCTCAAGATTAACATTTGTTATCTACCCCTATAGGCATGTAAACAGTTTGCCTATATTGAATAACAAGTGTTTTTTTTTTTCTGCTGTTTACTTTTTTATGTCTCTCTTGAGATCTTTGTTTGAAGATCAGATTTTCTATTGAGCTCTGGCCTTTTCATCAGGAAGGTCTGGAAATTCCCTGTTTCATTGAATGCCCATTTCCTTTCATGAAATATTAAGCTCAACTTTGCTGGGTAGTTGATCCTGGATTGCAGTCCCAGCTCCTTTGCCTTACAAAATGTCATATTCCAATTCCTTCAGTATTTTAATGTAGAAGCTGCAAGGTCTTATATGACCCTGACTATAGCTCTTTGATATTTGAATGCTTTCTTTCTGGTTGCCTGTAGTATTTTCTCCTTCACTTGGTAGTTCTAGATTTGGCAATAATATCTCTTGGTGTTTTTAGTTTGGGATCCCTGCTGAGAAGTGAACGCTGTATTCTTTCAAAGAATATTTTGCCTTCTGGATCTAGTACTTCTGGGCAGTTTTCCTCGATGATTTTTTTGAAATTAATTGTCCAGGCTCTTTGTTTCATCATGGCTTTCTGATAGACCATAGTCCTTAGATTTTCTCTCCTGGATCTACTTTCTAGGTCAATTTTTTTTTCCAATTAGCTTTTTAATTTTTTCTTCTATCTTTTTCTTCCTTATATTCCGTTTGACTGATTCTT
Source organism: Bettongia penicillata ogilbyi (assembly GCA_023548195.1). NCBI lineage: Eukaryota > Metazoa > Chordata > Mammalia > Diprotodontia > Potoroidae > Bettongia > Bettongia penicillata. Next base: position 851,935 of record JAJHZJ010000788.1, read on the forward strand.
GATGTCTCACAGAATCATTAGCTTCTACTTGCCTGATTCTAATTTTTATCAAATTGCTTTCTTCAGTTTACTTTTGCATATCCTTTAACATCTGTCTAATTATTCCTTTTAAGGAGTTATTTTCTCTAGCTAGGTTTTGTACTTCCTTTTCCATTTATCTAATTTTCCTTTTAAATTCTTCTGTGATTTATTTTTCATATTTTTAAAACCATTGGTCAGTTTTCCTTCTATTTCTCTAATTTGGCTTTTAAAATCTTTCCTGAGAAAAGTAGGAGGGTGGGGCCAAAATGGCAGAATGAGAGTAACTATTAACCTAAACTCTTAGACAAACTCCTTCAGTTATCGCTAATTAGAGAATTTGACCAAATGTTGGAGGGGCAGAATCCAACAGGAGACAGACTGTGACAGATTTGTAGTCCAGGACAGACTGCAAGGTGGATGGGAAGGATCTATGCCTTGGGGCTGGAGGAGCACACAGTGCACAGGGTGTACCAGTGCACCCCTGTTGGGGCAAGACCAGGCAGGAAACCCCATGTGGTTTGAGGAAGCAGCTGCCCTGTGAAATCTTGGGTATAACAGCCCAGGATGGGAGTTCAGTGGAACCGAGAGAGTGAGAGCCACAGAGCCCAAGGTATCTCCAGCAGCTGCTCCTGAGACTATAAGCCAACAGATTAAATATCTGTAAGTCACATACTTGAACTTCAGGGAGCCAAAATGGCAGAGTAATCAGTAAATGTTCTCTCCCCTTCCCCTTGTTAACCTTGAAAGAACCATAAAATATTTCCCCAGAAAAATCCTGGAGTAGTGGAATCACCAGAAGGGGCAAACAGTCTCTTAGAATGTGAGTCTAGGAAAATTGCTAAGGAAGGTCCTTCTTGGTGTGACTTAAGAGCACCAGTACAGGACCAGAGCTGTTCCAGACACCACCATCTCAGCAAACCAGGAGAAGATCCAGAGCCTCAGGGGCTTGAAGCCCTGCTAACTCCAACACCAGGAACCCTCACATTCCTTATCACCCCAGGGGAATCGGGAAGACATCAGCACAGACAGGTTCACCAATCACTGAACTTGCCTATGCTCTAGCTCAGCTCAGGAGACCTCCTGTGTCGAGACCACCCCCTCCACACTTAACAACCTAGCTCAGAGGTAACTGCAGGGAAGTCCAAAAAGACCTCAACAGACCTGTGATTTCCGACAACAGTCAGCTCAGCACCAGGTAAGTTACAGCACTTTAGCTTCTAGTTGAAAGAACCAGAGGCCCCAATACACAAAGACTCAAATTCAAGGCATAAGAACTGTGGAAGAGAGCCCCTCATGCCCTAGAAGAAGATATCTATTTTAAAAGCCAAGAAAAGTGCAATTATCATCATCATGAGTAAGAAGTAAAGAAGGAAAGAAAAGACCATAGAATCTTTCTATGGGGATAAGGACCAAAACACGAATACCAAAGAGGTCAGCATTGAGACTGCACTCCCAACTGAAACTTTAGAAGGGACTAAGAACTATTCTCAAGCATAAAGAGCACTCTTGGAAGATCTGAAGATAGATTTTAAAAGTCAAATTACAGAAACAGAAGAAAAACTGGCCAATGTTTTAAAGTATGAAAAAAGAATTCATTGAAGAGAATATCTCCTTAAAAAGGAGAATTGAACAAATGAAAAAAGCAGCACAAACCTAATTGGGAATATTGGACAAATAGAAAAGGAAGCACAAAACCTAACTAGTAAAATTCGACAAATAGAAAAGGAAGTACAAAACTAACTGGAGAAAATAACTCCTTAAAAGGAATAAGGGAACAGATGGAAAAGGGGATGCAAATGTTAACTGAAGAAAGCAATTTGATAACAATTAGAATTGGATAAGTAGAAGCTAATGACTCTATGAGACAGGAAAAATCATTCAATCAAAATCTCAGGAATAAAAAGACAGAAGAAAATATAAAACACCTAATTGGATAAACAACTGATCTTGCAAATAGATCCAGAAGGGAAAATCTAAGAATTAATGGCCTACAAGAAGGCCAGGAAGAAACAAAGAGCCTACACAGTATCTTCCAAGAAATCATCAAGGAAAACTACCCGGAAGTCCTAGATCCAGAGAGTGACGTTGTCATCAAAAGAATACCTAAAACTTTCAGCAAGCATTATATGCAATGAAGATAAGCATGATGCATTTCTAATAAGATCAGGGGTGAAACAAGGATGGCCATTATCACCACTACTGTTCAATATGGCACTAGTAATTTTATCTGTTGCCATAAGAAAAAGATATTGAAGGAATTAGAATAGACAAAGAAAAAACTAAGTTATCACTTTTTGCAGATGATATGATGATATACTTAGAGAATTCCAGAGAATCAAGTTAAAAACTATTTGAAATAGTAAATAACTTTGGAATAGTTGCAAGTTACAAAATTATCCCACATAAATCTTCTGCATTTCTGTTTATTACTAACAAAGCCCAACAGCAAGAGATAGAAAGATAAATCCCATTGAAAGCTATGGAAGACACTATAAAATAATTGGGAATTTACTTGCCAAAACAAACCCAGGGACTATATGAACTCAACTACAAAACACTTTTTGATCAAATAAAATCAGATCTAAAAATCCAGATTGTCCCTATAATCATAGATGTCTCTTAGAGTTCTATCCAGAACCATAAGCTCTCCTTCCTCAACAGTATTAGGCTTAATGATCTCATCATCCCCCATGGATTTAATTAGCATCACTATGTTGATGATTCTCAAACCTCCCTATCCTCTTCAAACATCACTCCTGACCTTCAATATCAATTCTCCAATTGTCTTTGAGACATCTCAGGCTGGATGTCCAGTAGAAATTTTAAACTAAACATTTCTAAAACAGATATTTTGTCTTTCCACCTAAACCCTACTCTTCTCCTACTTCTTCTATTACTGTAGGAGTGATACTACTCTCCCAGTTTCTCAGACTACACAATTTAGGAGTTACCTTTGACTCCACATTATCTTTCACCACACACTCCTATCCCCATACTCAAGCTGTTGCCAAGGTCTGCTCTATTTACCTTTGCATAATCTCTCAAATCATTGCCTCCTCTGCCCTGATACTTACACCACTCTTCTACAAGCCCCCATAAATTCACATCTGGACTATTTGAATAGCCTGCTCGTGCATCTGCTTTTCTCAATTATCTCCCCACTGCAATCTATCTTACATTCAACCACCAAAATTAAATGCACTCAGGCTACATTACCCCCCCCACTAATTAACAAACTTGAATCCCTATTACCTCCATGATCATATCAAAATGCTCTGTTTGGTATTTAAAGCTGTTTGTGACCTAGCACCATCCTACTTTTCCAGTTTTCTTACATCTTATTCCTCACCAAGTATTCTTCAATCCAGTCTCAATAGCCTTCTGAAAGTTTTAAAAATAAGAAGCGCCATTTCTCAGCTCCAAGTATTTTCTCTCACTGTCTCCAGTGCTTGGAATGCTCTCTTTCCTTAACTCTGTTTACTGACTTATTTGGCTTCCTTTAAGTCTCTATTAAAATGCCATTTTAGTAAGTAAGTCTTTCCCAACTTCTCTTAATTCTACTGTTTTCCCACATTAATTATTTTCTATTCATCTGGTGTAGAGTTCATTTGTATATATTTGTTTGCTGTTGCACCCTCATTAAATTGCAAGCATTTTGAGGGCAAAGACTATGCATTTGACTCTTTTTGTAACCCCAGAACTTTGCACAGTTCCTGACACATAAAAAGAGCTCAACAAATGTTTATTGATTGCAATTAAGTAGCATAATAGAATACCAGGATTAGGGTCAGGAATATATGAGTTTATTTCTCCCAGAGACAGTAATTTTGTGACATTGGCTAAATCATTTAACTCCTCTCATCTTCAGCTTCCATCTTCAAAATGGAGACAATAACATCTGTCTTAAGATTGTTGTTAGGATTGCCTGAGCTAGCAGATGAAAAGCATTTTGCAAACCTTGAAATGCTGTAAAATAATAATTGTATTAATAATATTAATAATGATTTGTATAGAGGAAGGATTAGAAAGGGAAAATAGCAACAGTACCACCATTACTAATGCTAGCACCATCAGTGGTTTGTTTAAAAACTTTTAGCTTTTCTTCTGCTCTTCTAGCAGAAGAAATAAGAATAAAATGACTTATATGGTATTCCATTACGGAAATGTACCAAATCTGCTTTTAGAGAGTCAAAAGGGTATGACTTTACTTTGCAATACTTTACTCAACTAAAAATGTTATTTTTGTATCAATCCATAGAACACTAAAAGGAATAATAACAGGATAGAGACTTGTCTTAGTATCATTTCTATTTGAAACCTCCTGAAAAGATGAAAACAAGAAAATCATAATAATGCCATCTCTCAAATTAAGCTACATAATTCTCCTAAATATATTTCCATTATCTTTGCTCTTTATAAACATAAGCTGAAAAAAGTCTTTTTTATCATTCTTTTTATCTATCATTGGTAAACATTTAAAATATTTTGAAAACTATATTTTAATGTAATTATTTTCCTTTTATAATTATATATACTTTGTTAAATGATTTTAAAAATACGTCATTTTAATTAGGGCTGTCCACTAGACTGCAAATGGTGTTGTTCATTACACAAAACAGTTTATGCAGTTCTGATATAGACCCTTAATGAATGGGTAAATATGATTATACTAAATCAAATTAATTAATGTGCTTCTCATTCTTTCTGAATTTGTCACCACTGCTACAGCTCAGAAGTTCTATAGTATCACCAATGTCTATCCAAAAAGGCTTATTCTGTTGTCTTATGCATGCAAAGATATGATACCATTCATATAAATAGTACATCAAGTGGAATCCCTGAATCTTTAGGGAGAAATTAAGATGTAGGAAAACACATATGAAAGATGTTATGCACAGTATTTTAAGAATTCCACCCACAGACCTGAAGACAAGCTCTTGGAACAACATTCCTGGGTTGTTGCAAGGCAGGTTGTTGTGGGTCTGAATATCATAAGTTGATTGAGAATCAAAATTCATAAAAAGGCACAAAACACCCACACTGTGATATGATTTTCGGTACACTTACCCCCACAAAGTATCACATTCCTATTTCTTTTTGTCTCTGTTTTGATCTCTATCTTTATCTTTCTGCCTCTCTATTTCTGTCTCTGACTTCCTTTCTTTGTCTCATCTATATCTCCATCTCATTTTTCTCTGACTTTTTATTTCTATCTCTTTGTATCTTTCTGTTTCTCTCTCTCTATCTCCTTGTCTTAAATAAGATGTGCATGTTTTGCAAAGTTATTTATAAGAAATATTTGAGAGATTGAAGAGTTCTTAAATTGATTATGATATCAATATCTTACAAAACAAAACTAATCCAGTTAAAGTTGGAGAATGATGAATTGATGACCATTTTTTCCCCAAATACTTTTTCTTCCATGGTTTGACTATTTGATAGAATGGTTCCTGATTCTGTGAGGCTCTTTTAGATATTTAATCCATCTCAATGATATTGGTAGCCATTTATTATGAATAATATTCTGATTTTTGAGTCATTACTCACAGGAAATCAACTAGGTATTAGATACTTAAGATATTTAATTGAATAGATTTTAGTAGCTATAAATATTGACAGCTGTGGGTACACTAAATATTAGAATTTTATGCAAGGAATAAAAAGTGGATAGTGTCCTCAAGGACTGAATCATTAATGACCTTGGAACTCTCATTATAAAGAAAACTCATAAATAAAAATAACAACTATAAATAAACTCATAAACAAAAACTCAAAAAAGACATTTACAGTTAAGTAGAAAGATAGCTCATGGATTTTCCATAGAGAGGTTTGGAAATACTCAGAATTGGTTGTGCTGTTCACTGAAACTTGGAGAAATTTTACAAATAATTTTATAAGATCTTCAAAATTAAAATAAGTAAAAGTTGATGTTTAATTCAAATAGCAAAGCTGTTATAAAGAGCATATTGAAATATAATTTGGAAAATAGAATTCAGAGTAAGAAATAAGAGAATTCAAATATTTTTAGACTATTGATAATTCAATTAGCCAATAAACTTATTGAGCACCTACTATGGGCCAGGCATTGTACTAAGTCCTAAACTACACAAAAGTTCTATACTTGTTCTTCAGAAACAGTCTTTTAGAGAAAGAAATTGAGGGCACTTGGCATGATAAGCACAAAATGACATTACAGGAAAAATTAAATCTACTATATATTTCCAGATAGCAGTCATAAATGATAGAGGTTTTTTTTCTTCCTTCCTGAATCAACATTCTATATTCAGTCACAATAAGAATTTATAAAATTAAAAATCAAATTTCATGTAAAATAAAGTATGAACTTTATAAGAAAAGATGTGATGGGTTATTTATCCTACTCTAAACTGACCTATTTAGATGAATTGTTGATATAAAAATTGAAAAATAAAAGGATGAAAGAAAGCAAGTGGAAACAGATTAAAACAAGTATACACAAAAATTTTGACAAATATAACTCAATCACTGCCTTGTGAAAGTAAAAGACTGTAGGAACTTTTTAAGCCATCAGAAATCTTGATCTTCCTACAGTAAAGTCATATGACAGTCAAGAGCCAAAGTCAGAGTCATATGTGCCAAAGGCCTGTTTGTAAAATCTTATAGAACAAAATGATCAAATATATGAACAGTTTCTTCTCACATTATTAGTGAAGAAGTGGTCTTTGAAATGTCCTTAGAGAAACATATGTTCAAGAAGAAAAAATATCTATCTATATCACTTGGTTTTGTTGCCAACATGCTTGATGGATAGAGTTATAACTCATACACATATGTATATATTGTGTATATGTATATATACACATGGGTTCATATACATATGTACAGAGACACACACATGTGTGTGTGTTTTCCTTGAGTAAGCAGCAAAAATCTAAAGTTAAGTTCATCTGTTATTGACAAATTCAATTATAGTGGGAGAAGGGCATGCTTAGGCCTGGGAGAAGGGAGGGATAAACCTAGGAAACTTAAAACAAACAAGTTGAAATATACTGTTTTGTAGTTTCCAATTATTAATTTTCCAATTAATTATGTTCCAATTATTTATTTTTAGTTACCCAATTCAATCATATATATATATATATATATATATATATATATATATATATATACTTAAGAGGACATCAAGTTATGTCCATAAGCTCTGCATTCCCATGCCCTGGAGCAAAGCCTTAATCACCCTCCCGAGGTTGTTTTCCCAGAGGATCAATAACATTATGATGTTGGGGTCAGAGTACAGTGTGTTCAGCTGTGGCTGATCAGTCCAGTGTGTGTTCAGAAAGCTCTGCCAAAGATAGGGCACATATAGTCCATTACAACATTTGGGAGATGCCTCTGAATTCGCGTAGTTCAAGTTTCCTTTGTGCTACTTGAATTCTGCTTTGCTCATGGAGTCTAGTACATGGAGTACCCTGTCCTGAGGGTGGTCCTGTGTCAGCATCTCTCATCCCACAATTCATATTAAAATCTTCAGAGAGACAATGAGAGTATCCTTATTCTGCTTCTTCTGACCACTATGTGAGAATTTGCTTTTTGAGGGTTCTCTGTAAAATAATCTTTTCGATAATCATGCATTTGGCATTTGGGCTACATAGTCCGCCTATCTGGGATGTGTTCTTTGCAGTGGAGTTTGAGTGCTTTGCAGTTCAATTCAAGAGAGGACTTCAGTGTCCAGTATCTTATCTTATGAGAGAATCTTCTAAAGACTATTCAAGTAGAAGCTGTTCAGTTTTCTGGTAGGATGCTGAGAGATTGCATAGATTTCACAGGGTACAACAATGTAATCAGGAGCTTCAAAAATGCTGAGCTAGCTCTGGTGATGGGTGTATCACTCTCATGATCTGTGTGGATGTCCCTTTAAAGTATAAAAATTTGGCTGTCCAGGCAAGTTTATCAAATGCAAAACAGTCAAATGCAAAAAAAGAATCTCCCACATATTGATCAACACACAGGAGAAGATTTTGATGAATATGATGAATGTGGTGGGTTGGGATCTTGGTACTATTGTATCAAATATTTGCACTGATAAGACCTTGAAATATATTGTGTTCCTAGAATGTTGGAGTAAGTTCTAATGACTTTGACCAAATATTGATAATCAATATAGAAAAACTAATTCTGTGGTTGTCGGGTGATGTGATAAATAATTAAAGCCAAGGTTATAGCTAGACACAATAAATTATAAACTGGTTTTGAGTTCAATTTAGTCAAATCATGTGTAGTTCAGATTACTGCATGTTCTATACATATTAGTTGAGAGTTCTAGCATGCCTCAATTTTCTTATCCTTTTTTGTAATCCTGTGGACGTGGCTCAAAGAATCAAAATTCCATTATTTCATTATTATTACTAGTAGTAGTAGTAGTAATAGTAGTAGTAGTAGTAGTTGTCATATTCCTCTCTGAATACTGAATCTCCTCAAATGCGCAAGAGTTTGTTTCTACAGATTTGAGTCAATATAGGGGTAAATATTATGAAAACTATCAAGCACCATACAAATCAAAAGTGTTATGAATGATGACGAGTTTTCCTTGGTAATCCACAAATAATATGATGCATTTCCTCTATATTGTTTATACCAACAAAACAAATATAATTTGTAAGCTGTTCAGTCTGTCACTGTAATAGGAATTCTAATTTTGTGTAAGATTTTAACAAAGAATGAGCTTAATTGAATCTCTTGTTACATGAGTGTCACAATTTGTTCACTCTTTGGATTTTTATGCCTTTTATCTCAGGTGTATATTGTATGCCAAGAAATTGTTCAGAATTTGGAATATGCTATCCTGAAAAGTACTTGTCTCAGGTAAAAGATGTCATAGAAGTCCATGAGAAGATATTTTAAAAATTTAAAAGTTGAAAATCACCAACAATGATATCTACCATCATCACCCTCTCCTCTTCCCCTCTCACTGAATTGCTTGTATTATTTCAGGAGTTATTTGCCAGAGTTGTTTTTATGGCTCACGTAAACTGGAGAGATGGCAGAAGGGCAACATGTGTGTCTGTGTTATTGCATAGCCAAATGGCTAAGTATTGAATCAATTATAATTAGCTTTCTTAAAGGACCTCATTTCTCTCCAATTTTGATGACAGCATCTTGGGTCATGTGGGGGTTCTGCATGGAAATGTACTATGATAAATTAAAAGTGAGGAGGAAAAAAGAACAGGAGGCATGTAAACAGAGATAATCACATATGCTTTTTGAGAGTTGGATGGAATTTTAGCTATGACCAAGTCCAATCCACTCATCTCCCATAATACCAATTGAATATTCAGTATGAATAAGTGATATATCCATGATAAAGTTAGTAAAAACCCAAAATAGTGGATCACAGACTTGACCTGAGGAAAGAGAAGGGAAGGAGAAAGGGAAGAAAAGAAGATGGGAAAAGAAGAAAAGGGAAAATGGGAAGGGAAGGGAAAGAGAGAAAGGAATGGGAAGGACAGAGGAGGAAAAAAAAGGAAGGAAACGGAAGGGAAAGGAAAGGGGATGGACAGGAAGGGAAAAGAAGGGAGGGAGGCAGGGAAAGATATGGAAAAGAGAAATCAGAAATGAAATCTGAGTTATGTTGTGTTTGCTTGTTTTATTGTTTATATTAGAATATAGGATTCTGGAGCCTGACAACTGAATCACATAGTATATGCAAAACAATCATGATATAAAAATTTTCTGTGAATACTTGATTCAAAACATAGAGTAGATGTTCCATGTGAATCCTCAAATTCAAAGAGGAACTCAGCCAGACCTGAGGAATTTCTCATGTATTCCTACCTCAATCATGAGCAATTTTAGCTGGAAGTCAAATCTCCCTCAAATTTAACAGAAGGCTTCTTGGCTAGAATTCTGTCTGCGACCAAAAAGAAAACTTGGAAAACAAGTTTTGCTTTTCAAATGAATTATTTTGGACACTGCCATCCAAATCCTCATACTCTGAATCCATTAATGAAAAATAAACAAGCAAACAACCTGGAGGTATAACATAAAATAATGCATAGAGATCTGGCCTTAGAGAATAAGCTGGCTTCAAGTACTGTTTATGACACACACTAGCTATGAAAATATCAGTAAGTCATACATGCTTCCATTTCTTGGAAAATTTCTCAGACTACAAGATGGAGGATTGCAATTGGCATTGTCTGGTAGATCTTGCTTCCTTAAAGTTTATAATAATGAAAATGTCATAGGACTAACCTTTTCCTGTGTTCTTCATTACATCTATCTTTTTTTGTAAATATATAGAATGACTAGAGGTGTGCTAGTAAATGTCTAAAAATAAGTGTGCATGTGACATTTTTAGCATTTTCTGGATCTGGATCATTAGCATTTTCTTCATTACTTTCTTAAATCTAGACAATCAAGAAAGCAGCAAATATAGGCTTGATTTTCAACATTTGTTTGTTTCTAAGGGGTGAATATTCACACAGAAAATTTAACAATGAGCTCTTGAAATCTTGTATGAGACCCTTGAAAATCTACGCCATCTAGAAAAGGAAAATGATAAATGTTGGAGGGTATGTAGAAAAAATAATTGGTACACTAATTTACTGTCAGTGGGGTTGTGAACTGTTCCAATCATTCTGGCGAACAATTTGGAACTATGACCAAGGTATAACAAAACTGTGCATATCCTTTGATCTCGCAATACTATTATTAGGTCTGTATTCCAAAACAAATAAAAAAAATAGAAAAGTAATTATTTGTTTTAAAAACATTAGTGGTTCTTTTTTGTTGTGGCAAAAAATTGGAAATCGAGAGGATGCTGCTTAACCAGGGAATCTCCAAACAGGCTGTGATATATGATTATAATGGGATATATTGTGCTATAAAAAAAATGAGTAGACTGATTTCAGCAAAAGTATGCAAAGATTTGATTGAAATGATGAATAGTGAAGTGAGAAGAACTAGGACAACACTATGCATACTAACATCAATATCGTAGGATGATCAGCTGTAAATGACCGCTATTCTCAGGAATACAATGATCCAAGATAATTTCAAAGGACTCATGATGAAACATCATATTTATTTCCACAGAAAAAAATTTAAGAATCTGAATAAAGATTGAAGAATGCTACTTTTCAGTTTCTTTATTATTTTCATGTTTATTTGTTCATTTGACTTTTGTCTTCTTTCACAACTTAATTAATATGGAATTTTGTTATGAATGATTTGCCCATGAATAACCTATATCAAATTTCTTACCATCTGAGGGAAGAGGAAGGGGGGGAGAGGGTGAAAATTTGGAACTCACAATTAAAATTTACAGGTAAATGTGAAAGAATAAAATATTATTTAGAAAAAGAAATGAAAATCCAGGTCATCCTTCTCTGCATACATTCTAGAATCCAGAGAAACTGCAGGATCTTAGAGACATTGTTATTGATAAATTTGACTATCTTCATTTATACACTTTCCTTCATATCCTAGGTTTTTATGGACTAATACATCATCTCAAACAGAATAAAATATCTATTGTTGCTGAACCAAATATTCAGATCGGGTGAATGCAAATTGTAGCTCCAACAATTCTTTTCCACCTTTATAACTACTTTATCATAACATCCGGAAGAGTCTCAAATCAAATAATTATCAGTTCATAAATGTTGCGCAAGTACTTTTCACGTTTTAGAGTAAAGACTCTTGATGTTAGCTCCTGGGAAAAATATAAAATATAAAAATCAGAAAGTTTCTGTGCTGCAGTAGTAGATATCCTACATTAGATCCAATATATGCCCGTGTAAAATCTATCATCTATCTATCTATCTATCTATCTATCTATCTATCTATCTATCTATCTATCTATCTATCTATCTATCTATCTATCTATCTACTTATACTATATAGCTGCGATGGGTCAAGGTGGATTTCTTGGAAGAATCATCACTTAAGTTGAACTTTCTTGGAAACTGGGAATTCTAAGAAGTTGAATTGAGGAGAGACAGCACTTCAGGTACAGGGCATATTCAAATTAAAAGGAAATCATCAGCAAAGGAGCCATATAAATGATGTTTTGTTTGAGATATTTACTTTTTCTCTTTGAACATGGTCTTCAAAAGAATAAAAGAGCTCCATAAAACAGGGATATGCATCTAATCCCAGAAGAAGTAGGGATCAAATATTGGTAATATTAATCATTTCTGCTCAAGGGTTACTTGTAACTTAGACTGGCCAATGCTCACAGGATGCTGATAGGCTTGGCCTTAGGTTCAAGAAATGTTGCCTGTGGGCCCAATGGAAGCCTATGATTGAAGGTGATAGGCTTCTTGGGGTGAAAGTAACAAATGGCCTTCAATATTAATTTGGTACTCTAAAAATATAAATTCTTCAAAACAAAAACAATAATGATATTTAAGAGTCAGTAGATGGAGAATGTCAGTTGCCAATTGTTTTTTATTAGTTTACAATCTATTAGTACATCAGAAGTTATTCGACTGAGATCCAGATAGTTTAAAATAAGTTTATAAATGTATTTTAGTATTATTGGTTTCTTTTATACTTCTGTGTATTTTGCATTTAAAAAAACATTAATCCCAGGAGAGGTTTATAGTTTTGTTTTTTTTTTCAGACTGTCAAATGCATTCATCATGCATATGTACATACACACATTAAAAATCATCAGTTTTTTTCTTTCTTTTTAGGCTAACCATAAAAGAGAGAAGAAAGGAAAGAAATTGCCTAATTATATACCATTCTCCCAACAGAATATTTCTAAATTTTTTACTATGGTTCATTGACATGGAAATGGCCTTAGGAACAATGAAATCAAGGCTTTTCTGATAATGTAACAAGTTATGCATTGTGGAAGATGAACAAAAGTAGACATGTTACACAGTCAAAAAGTTTGAAGGATTATTGTCTAAAAGGTGCGGTTCCAAATTCACCAGCTAAAGTGAAGGAGGAGGTGGGCTGGGCATCATGGAAGGGAATGGGAGACAGTTTGTCAAAAAAAACAAAATAAACTTGATAACGTTTTCTCAAAAGTACAAGATCGTTTCACTCCAAAATCTGTCAGGCGTAAAAATATAAGATCCAGACAAGAAAGGCATTTAAAAATTTGGTAGTCTATTGGATGCTTCCAACAATGTGACTCATCACAGTACATAATAATAGAGTTACTGTGATGTAGAGGAAAGAGCCCTGGAAGATACAGAACCAGAAAAGGTAGGTTTGATTTGTGTTTATGCCAACAAAAAGCTATGAAATAGTTTTAGATATCTTAACATTGCGTCAATAAAAAGAGAGCATGCAGGCTGGACTGCTCAGTGGTCATTGCTTCCTCTTTTCACATAGTTGGTCTATTGCCTTTTTCACCTACACATTTCCTCAATTTCTTTCTGTGTTTAGTTTTCACTTGCATCTCTTGATCAGCCATAGGTATGAAGTGGGGAGTGTATTTCCAAGGCAATATTCACAACACTGATGGCGGCTATGAATATGACAGCATACTTTTCAAAAACAAAATATAAAAGACTGTATAGAAGGCAGAAGAAAAACAATTATTTAGGCACCAGAAAATCAGATCCCAGAATCAGAAAGCAAAATCCATCATGATGACCAGGACATTAATAAACATGATCACCACAGGGAGCAAAGCCATTCCAAAGTCTCCTCCCTCTGCCATGGCCTCCTCACAAGCAAACAAACACTCAGAAGCCTGAGCCTTGCTGCTCCTGTCTGCCTGCATCCTCTCTCCTTATCCTGACCATGTTCATTTCCTCCTGGTTCTGTTCCACCCTTCCTGTTCAACCTGCTCAGCAAGCTCCTCCCACGACATGTTTCTTAGGCCTCCAGGTGATTCAAGCAGGTCACATGTGCCTATTAATTTTTATTTATTTATTTATTTAACTTTTTTACCTTCATTTTCACAAAATTTTGGGTTCCAAATTTTGTCCCCTTTTATCCTCTCCCCCACCCCAATACCCCAAGCAATCTAATTTTCCCTATCTCCAATCTGCCCTCTCTTCTGTCATCCCTCCCTTCTCTTATCTCCATCTTCTCTTTTCTCCTGTAGGGCCAGATGACTTTCTATTCCTCATTAACTGTATATCTTCTTTCCTAGTAGCAACAACAATACTAAACAGTTGTTCCTAAAACTTTGAGTTCCAAATTCTCCCCATCTCTCCCTCCCCACCCATTCCCTTTCGGAAGGCAGGCAATTCAATATAGGCCATATCTGTGTAGCTTTTCAAGTGACTTCTCTGATAGTCATGTTGCGTAAGACTAACTGAATTACCCTCTATCCTAACCTGCCCCTCATTGTTTCTCTTCTGTCTTTTGATCCTGTCCCTCCCAAGTGTTGACTTCAAATTGCTCCCTCCTCCCTTTGCCCTCCCTTCCTTCATCCCCCCCCTTGCTTATCTCCTTCTCCCCCACTTTCCTATACTGTAAGATAGGTTTTCATACCAAAATGAGTGTGCATTTTATTCCTTCCTTTAGTCAAATGTGATGAGGGTAAACTTCTTGTTTTTTTTTTCTCAGCTCACCTCTTTTTCCCTCCACTAAAAAGTCTCCTACTTGCCTCTTAAATGACATATAATTACCCCATTCCATTTCACCCTCTTTCCTCCCACTACATTTTTCTCTCACCATTTACCTTAATTTCTTTTAAGATACGGCCCCATCCTATTCAATTCAATCTGTGATCTCTGTCTCTGTATGTGTGTGCATGTGTGTATGTGTGTGTGCATGCATGTGTGTACATGTGTGAGTATGGACCCACCAACTACCCAGATACTGAAAAGTTTTAAGAGTTACAAATATTGTCTTTCCATGTAGGAATGTAAACAGTTCACTTCTGGTTAGTCCCTTAAGACTGCTCTTTGCTGTTTACTGTTTCATGCTTCTTCGCATTCTTGTGTTTGGAAGTCAAATTTTCTTTTCAGCTCTGGTCTTTTCATCAAGCATGATTGAAAGTCCTCTGTTTCATTGAAAGACCATATTTTCCCCTGAAGCATTATACTCAGTTTAGCTGGGTAGCTGATTCTTGGTTTGAGTCCTAGTTCCTTTGACTTCTGGAATATCCTATTCCATGCCCTTTGAACCCTTAATGTAGAAGCTGCTAGATATTGAGTTATCCTGATTTTATTTCCACAATACTGGAATTGTTTCTTTCTAGCTGCTTGCAATATTTTCTCCTTGACCTGGGAGTTCTGGAATTTGGCCACAATGTCCCTAGGAGTTTCTCTTTTTGGATCTCTTTCAGGTGGTGATCGATGGATTCTTTCAATACTTATTTTGCCCTCTGGTTGTAGAATATCAGGTCAGTTTTCCTTGTTAATTTCATGGAAGATGATATCTAGGCTCTGTTTTTGATCATGACTTTCAGGTAGTCCCATAATTTTTAAATTGTCTCTCCTGGATCGACTTTCCAGGTCAGTTGTTTTTCCCATGAGATATTTCACATTCTCTTCCATTTTTTCATTCTTTTGGTTTTGTTTGGTGATTTCTTGGTTTCTCGTAAAGTCATTAGACTCCATCTGTTCCATTCTAATTTTGAAAGAACTATTTTCTTCAGTGAGCTTTTGAACCTCTTTTTCCATTTGCCTCATTCTGCTTTTGAAAGCATTCTTCTTCTCATTGGCTTTTTGAACCTATTTTGCCAATTCAGTGAGCCTATTTTTCAAGGTGTTATTTTCTTCAGCATTTTTTTGGGTCTCCTTTACCAAAGTATTGACACTTTTTTCATACTTGTCTTGCATCTCTCTCATTTCTCTTCCCAGTTTTTCCTTCACCTGTCTAACTTGATTTTCAAAATCCTTTTTGAACTCTTCCAAGGCCTGAGCCCACCCGATATCCCCCTGGGATGTCTGGGGTACTGAGGCCCCGCCCTCCACATCTTTCTCTGATGGCAAGAATATGTCCTTGTCGTCATCAGATCTGAAAGTCGGGATCATTTGCATCTGTTCAAAAAAACTCTCTATAGTCTTATTTTTCTTCCCTTTTCTAGGCATTTTCCAAGCCAGTTACTTGACTTCTAAGATTTCTGTCCACCCCTGCCTAGATCCACCCAGCTAGTGCCTGGGGTCTGAGATTCAAATGGGCTTTCCGCGCTGCCCGGTTGCTAATCAATGTGAGCTTTAGTTCTGGGGCTGGGGTGGGGGCAGGGCCACCTCCCAGGCTCAGTTCCCTCAGGGGCTTTATGCAGAGACCTTCAGTAATGGAGCGGGGTGGGGCAGGACTGTCTTCCAGGCTCAGCTCCCTCAGGGGGTTTATGCAGAGAATTTCAGTAATGAAGATCCTGCCTGCTGCTGGGGGAGTCCCAGGCCACCGCCAAAGCTGCTGCCTCCGCCGCTGCCCCCGCCTCTGCCTCCGCCACTTCCTGCCCCTACCTCTGCCTCCACCGCTTCCTCCCGAGGGGGCCCAAATCACGGAGACACCCCACTCCCCTCTTCCACCCCACCTGTCTTTCTCACTGACCTGTAGCTTCTGTGGGCGGAGCGACCTTCCAGGCCGCTGAAGCTTCCGTCCCTGAAGCCTGCTCATATCAGCTTCTCTGGGGCCGCGGCCAGGGCAGCGCTGGGGTGGGGCCCATGGGCTTCTCTGCGGTGGGATGGACCCTGGGGACGGCTCTCCAGGGCTCTCTGGAATGGAAATCTCTTCCACTCTGTTTCTGCGCACCTTATAGTGATCCAGAATTTATGGGGATCTCTTTTTACATTAAATCTGTGGGCTGTGGGAAACGTGCGTCTTTCTACTCCACCATCTTGACTCCACCCCCCCACATGGGCCTATTAGTGAATGAGAAAAAATCTTTCCATTTAAATTTCTATTATAGGGAGTGACCCATGAGGTCATCTTTTCCAAAGACCTCATTTTACATTTTAGCAAATTGAGGCACAGAGAAGTTAAAAAATTTCCCCAAGGTCACAAAGAGAGCTAGTAGCAGAATTGAAATTGGAACTCCAAGTCCTGTGCCTCCAAAATGAACATTCTTTCTGTTACATCCTGCTTTGCTCCAGCTGCCTTGCCAGGTGTCTTTCAAAGTGCCTTGTTGGTGACTCACACCATGGTTCTTTAGGAACCATGGTTTGAATGACATATAGGCATCCAGTATCAACAGAAAAATAAGAAAAAAACTCAGCTTGCAAAAACCAAAAAACAGATACAAACAAATAAAAAGTGTTTTTGTCCTAAACATGTGTGATTCACATCCCTTTAAAAGCAATACTGCTTACTATTTCACAGAGTGACCAAATTCTCCTTTTGCTAAAATAACTTACTGCTCCTTATTTACAAAAAAATAACAAGATAAGTTTGCCAATCCATAGAGATATAGATAAGTGGAGTGTGATAAGCTACTTGAAGAATTATCTGTTTTTCTCATTTATATATGTGGAAGTGGCATTTGAGATGCTATCTCTAAGGATGCTAGTCCCATATAACTATACAGAAATTAGATTCCACTTCTCCAGCATTACCCCTTAAATCTAAGATAATCATGCCACAATGTGGTCTGCATTGAGGAAAAATGGGGAAGGAAAGTATAACTTTCTCTATATCTGGGACCAACTTTATGAAATTATTGCTTGATGATAAATGTTATAAGCACTCCCTCAAGAAAATATTTTCATTTTCATTGAGAAGAATTTCTTTTGTGCATTCCACAATTCCATCAACACAAACTTCTTACTGGTCTCCACAACTTTTACTCTATCTCCCATCACCATGCCTTTTCACAGAGTATTTTCAGTTACAGAAACACACTGCCTACTCCCCTTTGTTTCTTAGACTCTCTAGCTTCCTTCAGAATCCATCTGAAATGTCATCTTCTGCATCAAGCCTTTCAAGATTTGACCTCAGCAGCTTCTCCTCAAATGTCTTTCCCTCCCAAACTTTATCTGAGGTGATTGACTGGTTATTGCCCTTCCTTCTCTAAAAGGACCAAAATAACATCACCATGATAAAGTGAAGTTTCAATGTGTACAACTGTGGCTGATCAGACCAATATGAACTCAGAATGCTCTACCACAGATTGGGCACAGATAGTTCACGTGAACATTTGGGGTGGTTACTCCAAACTTGCACATTCTACCTTTATCCAGCTCTAACTTCAGTAAGCTGGCCTTCATTGGCCAGTCTTGTTCACTCAAGGCTGCTATTGGATGGGATACCTGTTGAGTTCTACTGGATTTTGTGTTGTCTATAGTGTGCATGTTCCATGTACCAATGATGTATGGAATCGTCTTTGCAAATGTTTTTGTACATTTTGTACATTTTTTGTGTTTTAACCTCAGAGTGGTCTGCCATGGTAATCATTCCAGGTTTGGGTAATCAAAGAAAGGAAAGAAAAGGGCACCTTTTCTAGCCCCCTTCCTCACACCAGGAGGTGAATAATGCTATCCTTAAAAGGCTGCTCAGACACGTATATGGTTGCCCTGTACTCCTGCTGCTTTCAGTGAGAAATGACCCTATGACCTGGGCTGCTTCTGTGCAGGGTTGTCACTCTGTGCAGGGTTGTCACTATACTCCCAGTATATCCACACCTGCTGCTTCATTACTTGCCTATCATTAAAGGATTTTGAGGTATAATAATAAAATGGTATGGTTGGTATCTATTGATTTGTGTGTAAATTGGATGTGAGTGAGGCAGAGTTAGAAGAAGTCATCAGTCTCACTCTGTCCTCTAGAGTCATCATAGTTCAGTTGCAGGACAGAGTCAAGATGATTGGCAATGGCTTAGGATGCAGTGGATGACCTTGGTGTCTTCTGTGTCTAACCAAGGTCTAAGCACTTCACATAACCTGCTTCAACTGCCTTCATGGCCATTGGGAAAATAAAAATTCTCATCAGCCTATTCCACCAAGGGAAATCTTCACATACTTGAAGGAGATACCTCCCATCTCATCAATGGGTTTGAGACAACTTGGTTACCTTCAAACTGGTTTGGCCCAATAGCTAAAATGATTTAATGGGATGTGGCTGCTTCACATGCTGCAACTTCTTGGAAATACAGGTGAGAGTTGGGTGGAATGGGTGGACACCAAAGGTAGAACGACCCCAGAAAAGGGCTCAGGACCTATCGCACTAAAGGTATTGGTCCTTCTTGAAACCACTCTACACCCCGATGATGCAAACTACATTAAATGACTCACCCAAGGTCACACAGCTAGTAAGTGTCTGAGGAAGATGAGTCTTCCTGACTCCAAGGCCAGCATTCTATCCAATGAACCACCTATCTGCCCCATTTATCTGAGAACAGCAATGCAGATGGACAGTGAACGGAAAGTGATGTTGAAGTAGAGAAGCAGAGTGAGCTGGATGACTTTTAGAAAATTGTAGAGCATTTCAACAAACGTTGAATTCTGTAACACCAAAGGCCTTCTTTGAAAAATATTTTAACCCTATTACCATATGACTATGGAACAACAAATATCACTGCTTCCTTTAGAGTAGGGATTCTTTTGCTTTGGTCTTTACAACTCCATTGCCAAGCAAGATCAATAGCTAACAAGGTCAGTAATCAGTGTGTGTATTTGTATGTAGATAGGAACACATGTGCATGTGCATATACACACAGATGTACATGCACATACCCACATGTATACATACATTCATGTTTATGCACATGGATTTAATTAAGGCTATGAATGTATGTATGCACAATATATACACACATATATTCAAATATATGTATGTATAATTGAGTTAAGAATAAAGTATTTCATTTTGCTTTCAAACTTTCAATTGACCATTTTCACCCCAGATTTTTTTTTTAATAGATCTAAAATACTGCACTTATCAATACCTCAGATCACCTATTTTTTTTCCCATGGATAACTAATTTTCTCCTTTTCCCATGAACTCACTTAGTCAAAATTTGCAGTTTATAGGAGAGATGTTTCTCTATCTCAAAAGATCTCTTGTACTTGTGCCATTCACCAGAAAGTATACCATAGTTATTATGTCAGTGTAGATAGTGTTGGCAATGTGACTACTTCATCATGCCTGAGAATTGCTCAGAATGCCATGAGTATGAAAACCAAGTTCATGCCAATTGAGCTTCAAAGAACTAGATGGGAGAAAATGTTTAGAGCAGAACAAAATCCATACTTTTCCCTTTTGTTAACTTTATGGAAGGAGAAAAAGAGGAAGAAGGAAGAGCAGGAGGAGAACAGAAGGAAGGAAGGAAGGAAGGAAGGAAGGAAGGAAGGAAGGAAGGAAGGAAGGAAGGAAGGAAGGAAGGAAGGAAGGAAGGGAGTCAGGAAGAGAGAGAAGGAGAGAGATAGGAAAGAAGGAAGAGCAGGAAGTAGGATAAGAAAGAAGAAAGTCCCTAATTTGTTTCAGTATACATGTGACATTTAGTTATGACTCAGAGTATATCTGATTTATTTGTGGGGGAACCTTCTTGCCCCATAATCTTGTATAAAGAAAAGTAAGAGGTGGTTGTGTTTGTTTTTGGTTCATTTTTGGTTTGTTTGTTTCCAGAGGCCTAAACATTTTTCTACCTTAATTTGAACAGGAACCATGTGAACAGAAATATTCACTGGCAGGTTGACACATAGATCTGAATCTCAAAAGTAGTTAGTTATTATTAAATGTCTAGCAAAATTGATTCCTTTAGCAGAAACTGGAATGAGATTTTTGGAAAATTTGATATCATTTCTGTCTGTTTTATAATCTTTTCAACTTATATTTAATAAGCACTTTAGAATAGAGGAAGAGAAAAACAGAATTTCCAATTAATATTATTTGTACACTGGTTTTCAAAACATGCTCATGATTTCTCTTTCCATTTACACTGATAAGGTTTTTAAATCATTAAAAATGTATATGATATACATGTTTATAACTATTTTCTTCTATTAGACTATATGCAAACATTAAATCACATACACATTTAGTAATAAAATGAATCTTTCAAGTTATTTTATTTCTCCTTAGTCATTTTACTGACCTAATTAGTTCCTCCCCAATGATGAGACATTTATTGGATATTTACTACATGCATGGCATAAGGAGGGAGGCAGAGCAATTCTCTTTCCCTGACTTGTAACATATCACCCCTATTTTATCATAATTCAAAGGAGTCTAGAATGGAATGAAGTTTAGACATCATCTAGTTCAGGGCTGGGAAACCTGCAGCCTTGAGGCCACATGTGACATTCTAGTGTGGGTCCTCAAGTGGGGGCCTTTGACTGAATCCAAACTTCATGGAATAATTCTTATTAATAAAATTATCTATTCTGTAAAACTTGAACTCAATCAAAAGGTCCCATCAAAGGACCTACAATATAACATGTGGCTTGGTGGTGGCAGGTTCCCTAACTCTGATTCCAGTCCAACCACCTAAATTAAATTCAATAAACATTTATTAAAATTTGTTTTAGGGGGTGAAGACATGATGGTGGAGTAAAAGCAGGGACTTCCTTGAGCTTTCCTCCAAAGCCCTCTAAATAACTGTAAGAAAATGACACTAAAAAATTCTAGAGCTATAAAACCCCCAAAATGGCAGAGTGAAACAAATCTCTAGCCCAAGATGACTTGGAAAGTTGACAGAAAGGGGATATCTCACCAGGCAGGGAGCAGAGTGGAGTGTAGTCTGATGTGGGCTGCACCAGCACAAATGGGTCAGAGCAGGTCTCAGGGGAGTGAGTCACTGGCAGCTGTGGAAGTCTGCAGACTTCACAACCCACAAATGCCATAAAGGTCAGTGGGAAAACTCTGTTGGGCCTGGATGAAAGAGGAGCACAAGGTGTGGCTAGGTCCAACCCCAGCCCCAAGGTAGTCGGGGTGGTGGTGGTGGCAGACAGTGGTGGCAGCAGCAGCAACTGGCAGTTACAGCAGCAACAGTGGCAGAGGCTACTTCCAGAGTTCTGGGCCCACAGAAAGTGGGGGATTGAGTGGCTGATACAAAATCCCTGAAGCCTGGGACAGAACACCTACCCCTACTACCATCCCTATTAGAAGCAAAGTTTTAACTTGACAAAGAATTAGAAAGTCAAATGCTTGTCTAGGAATATGAGCAAACATTGTAAAAGATGCAGTCTACAGAATCTTACTTTGGTGACAAAGAAGATCAAAACATCCAACCAGAAGAAGACAACAAAGTCAAAGTTCCTACATAAAAAGCCTCCAAGATGAATATGAATTGGTTGAAACCCATGGAGGAGCTCACAAAGGATTTTAAAAATCAAGTAAGAGAAAGTAGAGGAAAAATTGGGAAGAGGAATTAGAGTGATGCAAATCAAACATGAAAATGAAGTCAACAGCTTTCTAATGAAGACCCCACAAAAACACTGAAGAAAGCAACACCTTAAAAACAGACTAACCCAAATGGCAAAAGAAATCCAAAAAGTCAATGAGGAAAAGGATTCCTTAAAAAGCAGAATTAGTCAAATGGAAAAGGAGGTCCAAAAGCTCACTAAAGATAATTATCCCTTAAAAATTCAATTGGAGCAAATAGAAGTTAATGACTCTATGAGAATGCAAGACATCATAAAATAGAAAAAAAAGAATGAAAAAAATGGAAGACAATGTGAAATATCTCACTGCAAAAAAACAGATCCAGGAGAAAGAATTTTAAAATCATTTGTCTACCTGAAATCCATGATCCAAAAAAGAGTTTAGGCATCATTTTTCAAGAAATTATCAAAGAAAAATGCTCTGCTATTCTAGAATCAGAAGGTAAAATAGAAATTTAAAGAATTCACTTATCACTTCTAGAAAGAGATCCTAGAAAAAAAAACTCCTAGGAATATTGTAGCCAAATTACAGAATTCTCACATCAAGGAAAAAGTATTTCAAGCAGTCAGAAAGAATCAATTTGACTATTGTGAAAAAACAATCAGGATAACACAAGATCTATCAGCTTCTACATTTAACCATCCAATCTTGCTACCTCTCAGTCCATATCTCTCCTCCCCTTTGTGACTCAAAACAGCATTCATTTCCACTAAGCACTTCTTCACTATGTTAACTTTCAGATGGAATATAGTTGCTGTGATTTCCTAGCCTCCAGGACAAAGTGTCTCTAATACCTGGCAAATTATTTTTTGGATTTGTTCATAGAAGACAGTCTATGAGACTGCACTTCTCACATTACTCCTAAATGATTGTCTCTACATGTTGTTAGTCACTCCTTTTTGAAGAAGATCAATGGCATCATGGAGAGCATGAGTTGGATTTAATTTAATTTTACTCATATTTAATTTAGCATCATTCTTCAAGTCATTTGAAGCCCAGTGACAAGACCAAAGTCGAAATAAGTGGCAATGGTCTGGGATGCATTGAATGACCTTGAGATCTTCAATGTTGAGCTAACTTTAAGCCCTCCACAGCACCTATTTCAGTTACCATTTTAACGGTTAGAACAAATTATTCTTATGTGACCATTCTGCCAAGAGAAGTCTGCATACCATTGGTGGTCTGAGACATCCCCCTAACTCACTAACAGGTTTGAGGCCTGTCAGTTACCCTCATTCTGGTTTAACTTGTCTGCCATGATGGTTATATCAAGGTTTGGCCATTGCACATGCTATAGCTTCTTAAACAAACCGGTAAGAATTGCGTGAAGGTAGACAAAATATGTCTTCTGTTAAATACATAGACCTCTGTTAAAAAAGTATGAATCATTCCTCTGGCTTTTAAAAATAAGGTTAAAAGTTGGTACATTCCATCTCAATATTCATTCACTGAAGTTCAAGAAAGAATAAATACAATGAGACATTAAAAGAGAAGAATACATACACATAAACATGAATCAGTGAAGTGGAGAAATCAGCTCCTGGAGTGACCTCTCTCCCCACCTAGCAACTTACAACTTTTACGTAACTTATGTTGAAGAGATCCACTCTCTCTATTGGATACTTTTTTCACTGACTCTACTTTCTTACCTAGAACATTATAAGTAGATGAGAAACAGCTACAGAATTTTTGCATTTTTTGTATTGACTATGGGGCTCTTCCATTCTACTTTTTTATCCACTTCTAGAACCTAGATCACTACCCTCCCCTGACCTGGATTGGCATCAGGAAGTATCTGATGCTCATGCTCTTGGCACTGCCTCCCCGACCCTCCTTTGGCCAGTCCTTCTGTTGTACAAGCAACAATGAAACATTTTATGGTAAATGGCTCAAAATAAATCTGATTTGTGTTAAATTTCATCTTGCTGAAGTAGAAAGAGATTAAGAGAAAATATTTCAGTGAATATTCAGGGACATTTCATCTTGTCTTTTTTTTCCCCAAAAGTTCAATTTAAAATAAATGGTGAAGAGAAGTAACAGATACCTGAAAAATGTGAGCAGAAGTGACATTCTCAGAACTGTCAGGGCCTAGATTTCTTTTTCAGGAGGGCAGGAAGTCTGACCCCATTAGGACACTGGTAAAATGTCTGACATTTCAAAGAATTATGGACGTCACTGAGATAGAAAGACATTAGATCACAGAATTGAAATATCAGGGCAAACTACTCCTGAAGACTGCTCCAGGGCATTGGGCTCAGGCTTTCTGTGATATTTTTTAGAATTTGGTCCAGACTTGTGGTTTCATTTGTGTGGACAATGACTATCATGGAATCTTTCTTTGCATGCGACTCACATCTCCTGAGGAGCTAGGATGATCAAATGATAGATACAGAGCTAAAAGAAACTGTAGAAGTCCTTTATTTTTCCACTCAGTTTTACATATTTGGAAGGTGAGGCCCAGAAGCTGTGACATGTCCAATATCATAGACTGTCAAGATTTGAAGCTAGGTCTTTATGCATATTTCATTTTACTCCCACCATTTGCAATGTTCCCATAGTCACTGAGAAATGCCCTCACCAATCTGCCCTATGACTCTTCATTCATTCATTCAGTAAGCATCATTAAGCACTTAGCATATGCCAGGCACTGTGCTCAGTGTTGGGTATGTCCTCAAGGACCTTATATCAATCCTGCAATTTCTACTATATTGTTCTCCTTATGACTTCACTCAATATTCCTCTTTTTTTCCACACTAAAATACTCCTTTCTGATCACCATTCCTATATTTGTATTAACTCTCTACTACCAGAGTAGAAATTCCTTTTGGAAATGAACTATTTCCATTACAATTTTGTATCTCCAGCACTTAGCATTTTGTTTGGCATATAGTCAATATTTTAAAATCCTGTATTTTTTTGTCGTTTAGTTTCGGGAAAACAAGAATAACATTTCATTCTTTAATGTATTAAAATAATCAGTCATTCATATGAGGTGACACTTGGTCTTAGAGAACTAGATTTCACACTGAATTGTTAGATTTGCCCAGGGTCATACCTGAAGCAGGTGTCAGAGTCATGCCTTGAACCTAGATTTTCCTGACTCTAAGCTCAGAACACTCTGAAATATTATCTCTCTAGTTTTGTCTGAAAAGGCAACGAGAGAGCACAGAGAATTTGTTTGTTTTCTATGACTATATGAATTGTTAAATAAAAAATGAGATTTAAGTGATAGCTTGAAAAACTATTCTATTTTTTTTCAGAGATTAGAGTAGATAACCAAAGATACAGAGTTCAGCATTCAAAGTTTTAGAACTTGAGTAAAAGTGCTTTTTTTTATTGTTGTCATTGTTCAAGACATTGATCTTTCTCCATATGCAGAGGAAGAGAGGAAACTACATTCATCTCTCCTGACATTTTTGATAAAAGTCTACTTTATTTCAATCACAAAAATACAATCTTTCTTAATCCCTTGCAATGATTTGAAACAAACCTTGTTGAGCATAAGATGTAGATCCACTGGAAAAGGACGCAAGAATTTGAAAACAACATTTTGAAACATATATTTTGAGGAGCCTCAGATATAAAATATAATCACAATAAAATAATTATAACTAAATTTATGAACCTATTTTAAGCTGATAAAGAGCTTTATGTGTGTTATCTCATTTGACCTTCACAAAGACCTTTTGAAGGAAGGGCTATTATTACGTCCATTTTATAGAGAAAGAAACTGAGACTCAGTTAAGTTAATGTAGTTGCTCAGCACGTACATAAAAGATTCCCAGCTTCAATATGCTTCAGTGATAATCATTCAGTGTTTTGCTTAAACACTTTCTTTGAGGGAGAATCCATCACATGCCAAGGTAGCTCATTCACTCTCAGTAGATTTTTGTTGTTGTCACCCAACACCTTCTCCCAAGAATAAATTTGTCCCTTTTTAAAATCTACCACAAATTTACTACTAATTTCTCACCAATTTACTACAAGTTCAACTTTAATTCTCCTTGTTGGTCAAGCAAAACAAGTCTAATCCAATTTCCTCAAGACAGTCCTTCAGACACTTGAGTATAGTTAGTATCATCCTTCTCACCTCCACTCTTCACTTTTCTGTGATTAACGTCCTAATTATTATTGCTCATATTGGCCCCTTCAGCAATATGGATACATAACTTTGGATGCTCTCCAGTTTGTTTATGTTCTTCCTAAAATGGATAAACTACTATCCTAGAAGTAATGATGTTGAGTTCTCATCCTGAGGTTCATAAATTTAAAATAGACATATATTACATATTACTCTATTAAATATGATTAATTTTGCTTGCCTACTTATTCTGTTTAATAAATTTAAAATATTACTCTAAGGAGCTCATTGGAATCACCAGAGTGCAAAAGAGTTTCATGATCCCGTTTAGGTTAGGAACTCTTGCTTTTAATCATTTTAGAGGGTGGTTCCCTCTACCTCAAGAACTTTGCGAACAGAGGAACTGAAGGGGGTTGAATGGAACTGTAACTATGAATACTTTAATTTGTGAATTTCATCCTCTGCACTGATCTATGAAAGGGGCTGGAGGAGAGCACTGATTTGCAGATGGATATGAATAAACAATCCCTCATTGAAGTCAAAGGTAGGACAACCCACTTCTCTCCCATATTTTTCCCTCAGAGTTTTCCTGTGTGGCAAGTAGTTCTAACATGTGGACTTCTGAGTCATATCCTAACAGCCCCACCCCTGGATTAAGTTGATTTTAATGGTATTGATCGCTAGTATGCAAATGAGACTATGTTTCTATTTTGAGAACTGAAAACCTTCACTTGAGATTTATCATTATTCATTCCATAACTAATGCAATCATCTTTCAGTTTTCAATTAGTAAGTGCTTTCCTATGTCAAGGGCTAATGTCAGAAGGTCTTAAAACCAGTACATTCAGTATTGTTTTCATCTTGAATTGAAAAGTGCCATTTAGACTGTGGCAAACCCATCCCTAGAGTGTTGCATAGATTTCATGTGTTCATGGAATTTTGGTACTTATAAAGAACTCAAAGATCATTCAATTACAATGTTCCTCTGCATGGGAGAAATATGAGGCCCAAAAAGAAGGAGTTAACTATCTAAGTCTGATGGGTAGCCAGGAATTGCTGTATTTGGATCAAGTTGGGCTTGAGGGGTATGAGGGAAGTTCATGAGGATAAGAAAGGGATTTATAATTGATACATTATGCTGCTATACAACTGGTCACAGGAAGACCAAATGAGAACTGATTTGGGTTAGTCATTGGGAGGAAGAAACACAGTAACTTATGGACCCACATCAAAAGTGTTTGCTTCTGATTAACCTTCCCCTCATTTGTCTCTCTTCTATTATAGCCTCTTTTATTCTCTTCCCCCCCTACTTTCCTACAGAGTGATATAGATTTCCATACCCAATTGAGTGTGTATGTTATTTCTTCTTTCAGCCAAAAGTGATGGGAGTAAGATTCACTTATACCCTTTCATCTCCCCTCTCTTCCCCATCATTTCTAAAGCCTTTTCATGCCTTTTTTATGCGAGATAACCTACTCTATTCTACCTATCCCTTTCTCCTTTTCCCACTACGTTCCTTTCTCATACCTTAGTTTTATTTTTTTGATATCAACCCTATGTTTTCAACTCACCCTGTTTTCTGTGTGTGTATAAATACACATGATACATATATGTATATATACATATAGGTGTATATGTATACAGGTATGTATATGCCTATATGTACATACATATGCATATGCACACTATATATGCACACATATGTATGCACATACCTATGTGTGTGTGTGTATATATATATATATATATATATATATATATATATATATATATATATATATGGGGGGCATATGTGTGAAGAAAGAAAGAAAGAAAGAAAGAAAGAAAGAAAGGAAGGAAGGAAGGAAGGAAGGAAGGAAAGAAGGAAGGGAGGGAGGAGGGGAGGAAGGAAGAAATGAAGAAAGAAAGAAAGAAAGAAAGAAAGAAAGAAAGAAAGAAAGAAAGAAAGAAAGAAAGAAAGAAAGAAAGAAAGAAAGAAAGAAAGAAGGAAGGAAGGAAGGAAGAAAGAAAGAAAGAAAGAAAGAAAGAAAGAAAGAAAGAAAGAAAGAAAGAAAGAAAGAAAGAAAGAAAGAAAGAAAGAAAGAAAGAAAAGAAAAGAAATATTCCTTCTAACTACCATAATACTGAGAAAGTGACATGAGTTACAAATATACAAATATCATCATTCTGCATAGGAATGTCAGCAGTTCACCTTTAATATTTCCCTTATTTCTCTTTCCTGTTTACACTTTCATGCTTCTCTTGAATCTTGTATTTGAAAGTCTAGTTTTCTATTCAGCCCTGTTCTTTTTATCAAGAATGCTTTAAAGTCCTCTATTTCATTGAATATGCTTTTTTTCCTCTTGAAGTATTACACTCAGTTTTTTCTGGGTAAGTGATTCTTGGCTTTAATCCTAGCTCCCTTGACCTCATCAATATCATATTCCAGGCCCTCTCGTCCTTAAAGGTAGAAGTTTTAAAATCTTGTGTTACCTAATTGTATTTTTACCATTCTCTAAATGTTTCTGAATGGTTGCAATATTTTGTCTGTGACCTGAGAACTCTGGAATTTGGCTTCAATATTTCTAGGAGTTTTCCTTTCGGGATCTATTTCAGTAGGTGATGAATGGATTGTTTCCATTTCTATTTTACTCTCTGGTTATAAAATATCAGGGCAGTTTTCCTTGATAATTTCTTGAAAGATAATGTATAGGTTCTTTCCCTATCTGGAAGTTCTCCCTTGTTATTTCTACCCCCATTTAATTCAAATCTTCATTTTTCAGGTAATGATATTAATATTAACAATGGGTCCAGTGCATAAAAGAAAAATCCCGAGAAAGAATTATTTCACATTTCATCAATACTTCTTTAATGAACGGAAGAAACCCATATTTCAATTAGAATAAAGATAGTTATTTTTTTAATTCCACTAATTGAGTGACTATGGACAAATTGAACTGTCTAGCTCAGTTTCTTCACCTTAAATTGGGTATAATAATGTCTCATAACTCCCAGGTAGAGATATAATTTGTAATGCACTTTGCAAATCTTAAAGTTTCATTTAAATTCTGGCAATAATTATAGTGATGATAACAATGTTAATTATTATTAATTAGCAAAGGTGTCCTCAATAATATAGATAGCTCCTGTGGATCTAAGGATGCAACAGCATGACAGATGCTAACAGATTTCTATAAGGACAACTTTTTTTAAAATTCATAATTCAAAGATGCAAAAGAACTAAATCAATGACTCCTAATAATTACATATACAATGCAGTCTCATGTACAACTACTTGTTTTTGCAACTCCTTGACACCTTAATTTTTTCTCCTTTCATTTACCAAACCTGGTGTTCTGCAATCCTTCCTAACTATCCTTCAAATTCCCATGTGTCTGTATGTTTGCTTTATATTTTCTGAGGAAAATGTACCTGGCTGTGTTAGTTACTTGGAGGGCTCTTCCCTTTGAAGTCATAGAGGATTTAGCACTAGGATTAATCATTTCAAGAATTTTGCACTGGCCCAAATTTTTAAATTGGATTGAACTTTTATTTTCATAAGCATTTATTTAATTATTCATTTTGACTCAGTTTTATAGTTCTTCTTCCCAAGTGTACTTCTGATCATCCTGGGGGCAAGGAGGAAATATCTCTTCTTCGATGTTCCCTTCTTCTTCCCCAATGATATTGCCACGTTCATGATACTTTAAAGTTTGCAAAACACTTTATGTATTCACAATCACCTTGTAAGGTTGGAGCAACAGGGATTATATTGCAATTTCATAGATAAAGAAAACAGCATTCAGAGAGGTTAATGGACATGTCTAGCATCATAGTCATTAAATATAGAAGTCAGTACTTGAATCTCAGTCTTCCAAGTGTGTGTGTATATATATATATATATATTATATATATATATACACATGTACATATATATGCATATGTATATATGTATATCTATGTATGCATATGCGTGTATATTACAGTGCCTTTTATCCTGAACATGACCCATACGTTCTTATAATATCAAAATGCATTTCTTTAATAATGATCTCTTGCTTTTCCTCCCATGATTTCAAAAATTTTATTGGATATGGAGGTCTAAATTTCTCTACTTCTCTGATCTGATTTGAAGAGTTTCAGATACCCAAAGTCAGAGAGAAAACACCACAGATGATTTAAGAGGCAGGACATATGTTAACGTAGGAAGCTGGGGTTAAATATTGGATTGATACTGAGTGTCTATGTTCAAATACTGTCTATGCCACTTACTATTTGTGTGATATTGGACAGTTATCTCACCTCTCTGAGACTGTTTCCTCTTCTCTCAAATTAAGTGGGTGGACTAGATGATCTCTAAGTTACATGTCTATATATAGAAATTCAGCAAGCAGTTATCATTGTGATTTGCTATTTTCAAAATACCACACTAATAAAAAAATAATAAAAGCAAAGGAAATCAATTCCAAGAAATTCAGAAGGTTCATTCTATGATTACTTTGAATAAGACTGCTATAATAGTAAAAATAATGGCTCAGATTTATGAAGTGCTTTAAGACTTACAGAATGCTATGTACAAATACATCAGTGCTGTCAGAATGCTTCATTTGGGCTTTTCCAGTCAAGAATAGAAAGATGAAGCCATGTGAAGGTGAAATTGTCCTGTTCTCATTTTTCCTTAATAAAGTGCCTTACCTTAATTCATGTTGATCCAAACCCACTTATTTTGTTGAAAGTCTATTGATGATGATGGCAAGATAATGACGATGATGATGATGATGATGATGATGATGATGGTGATGATGATGATGATGATGATGATGGCAAGATAATGACGATGATGATGATGATGATGATGATGATGGTGGTGGTGGTGATGATGATGATGATAACAAGGGTGAGAAATAACAATAAGGAGAGAATGTTAACACCATTTAGCTCCTTAAGGTTTTCCAAATGCTTTTTTACATGGTGTCACACTTCTAGCGAGCATCTGAAGCTGAATTTGAACACAGGCATTTCTGACACTCTGTTCCCTATATCATTGTGTTGTCAGACTCAAATAGAAATGGTAATCATTAAGCCATATATAAGTATCCATTTAAACTGCACATTTAATTAGAAAACCACATGTTTATTCATTTCTTTTTTCTCCATTATCACAGAAATCAACACATTAAAATCCGAGAGGAACTACATTGCAACCCTCTTCAGTCAAGCTAAGGAGTGCTGCTGATCCCATATGATTGTGGACCACAGGTTTTTACATCTCTGTAATACTTCATCTTGTTGCATAGGACCAAAACCAAAACATAAAAACAAAACAAACAAAAAAGAAGTTGAAAATGGTTGGATCCCCAAATGACATTATTGGATACATGAATAAGTACTTTTGTCACATTGACTTTGGAAGCAGCTATGACATATACTGCTAACTCCAGTTTAAAATGGCGAAAACAAGTCCCAAAAAAGTTAACCTGAGACTCAAGAACTGTTTTTGGTCACCCAAGTAGTAAGTGTTGGAGGCAATTTTGAATCAAGACATCCCTTCTCCATACTAACTGACAATTTCATAAGCGAAGTCTCCTGACATTTTACCTGAAATAGCTGAATTGAGGCAAAGTATGTAAAGTATATGGCTACATGAAAATCTATCTTTTGCTATCTGAAATTGCATTCTTTGAAGCATCTGTTATGTGCCAGTAATGAGTTCTTCTTCCTCCCATGAAGAATCCATGACGTTCTTCCAGTGGTGGGTCTTTCTATCCATGTAGGATTTTGAGAATTGCTGAGGTTGGACAATTAAATATGCAGAGGTCAACCAAGTGAAGAGCTTCTCCATCCTTGGCTAAAGTGACCTTCAGACAGCGGGCATGCAAACTGTGGTATTGGAGACTTTATCAAGGCTCTTCCACTTTGGCAGAATCAGCCACAACCTCAATTACTCTGCTACGGGCATGGAGAATTCAGTCTCACTTCCATTCCAGTATCAGACATCACTGTAGAAATTCAGCAGAAGATTTTCATTGTGAGAGTAATTATAAACCCATTTCTAAGGAAATCAGTAAGTTGTTACAACAGTATGCTTTTTGCAAGAGGTGAAAGCTTCAACTCTAAGCCATGAGGAGCCCTTGATGGAGAATTTCCAAACAGACTTATTCTGAGTTAGCTTTCAGCCCCAGTTCACTGAAACCTAAATACCATTGCATGTAAGTAAAATTAAAATCAATATCCACTTACATCAAAAGGCTATCAGCATGATGCACCTGCAGCTTTGCCTTGAAAGAAGATATTTATTGCATGGATTCCATGTTAGTTTAATAGTATTTTATTACCTTGAGTTATTTGAAATTGGGTATTTTACCTGATTCACAAGAGAGCCAAACAGGTGTATGTGGGGAAATTCAATTTGTCATTCATGTATTAGTTTTAGGCTTGAGGTTGAAGGTGTACTGGAAAGGGAGTGGGTAGTGCTAGAAATGGATAAGTTTAAGGAAACAGAATGTCTTTGATCAGAAATCTCGAATTAATACAGCTTTGGCATCCTAGGTTTAGGGATTAAGAATTATAAAACAATAAGTGCTTTAAGATTAGGTGAAAAATTCTGAGGTGAAAAAACAGTAGCAATAATCTACCCCTTATGACATAGTTAAAAAAAACACTTTTAAAAGAAAGATTATGAAATTTTTAATGGAAAATTAATAGGAAAAGAAATATGGAAAAAAAAGGTAGTCACAGAAGAGTATCTGAGAGAGAAAAAGGAAACTTTATAATTTAAGAAAATGTCCAGTATAATAATCAAAGTATAGAGCCTCATATCTATTAAGAGAGCTATGAATTATATAATATCAAGATATTTCTTCTCAGTTGAAGGCATAATCTGTCTTAGAGATATGTTCTCAATTTTGTGAGAATATCTGCATAAGATATGATTAATGCAGAGAGGTATAGATTTAGAAGTAGAGGTACAGAGAAAGAAATGGACATATTCACATATATTGACAAGATTCAAGAAACTTACATTCTAATGAGAGAACAGAGAGGTCAAAAGTGGAGATTAGAGAATAGAAGAAGGTAATTCAAGAGCAGAAGACATGGAATGAAGATAATCAGGTGACATGGAGGCCCAGTCATTGGCAAAATAATGAGAGCAAGGGGATCATCTGAAATCTCAGAAAATCTCTGGTAGGTTTCGCTGTTCCTTCGTCATTTTAGTTATGTCCAATGCTTCATGCCACATTTGGGATTTTTGTGGCAAAGATATTGGAGTGGTCTAGGTCCTATTATTATCCTTACTAAATGCTTTTCATAAGATCATAGAAACAAATAGTACTGAAAGTGAAATTGAAACCTAGGTTTTCCCGACTCCAACTGCAATGGCATATATATCATGCCATGATGCCTCCAAGCAAGTGTTATAATAAGTTGTGAGAAATGGAAAGATTCCTTTAAAGGCTCTTTTATTTTTACTTCCCCAAATCTACTCAAAATATGTTAACAAAGTTTCAGTATTTCTGTTTCATGTCTGTTTCTCTCATATTGATGATTAACATATTAATGACATCACATTCCCAAAATCACTTCCTATTTAAACTAAAAAGAATTCCTTCAAGAGAATAAATTTACTCCACAGTAACAAACTATATCTTATTATCCTACTGAAGTACCTTAGAGTTATTTTAATTTGCATTTTTGTAATCAATAGTGATTTAGGTCATTTCCCCCCATACGACTATTGATAGCTTTGATTTCTTTTTTGAAAATGACCTACTCATATCCTTTGAGTATATATCAATTAGGGAGTAGCTCTTACTTTTATGAATTTTACTCAGTTCTCTAATGTATTTGAGAAATGAGGTCTTTATCAAAGAAGCTTACTGTAATTTTCCACCCATGTTACTGATTTCCTTCAAATTCTGCTGCATTGGTTTTGTTTAGGGAAAACTTTTTTTTTTTTTTAATTTCATGTAATCAAAATTATTCATTTTACTTCAGGTGATTTTCTTTATCTCTTCTTTAGTCATAAGTTCTTCTCTAATCCATAGATATGACAGGTACATTTTTCTGTGTTCCTCTAATTTACTTATTATACCATAATTCATGTCTAAATAATTCATCTATTTTGAGATTATTTTGTTATACAATGTGAGATGTGGGTTTATAGATAGTTTCTGCTATGCTGCTTTCCAGTTTTCCCAGCAGTGTTGGTCAAATAGTGAATCCTTGTCCCCAAATGGGATTATTTGGGTTAACACTAGACTACTTTGGTCATTTGCAACAGTGTATTGTTTACCTAATCTATTCTATTGATCCAACACTATTTTTTAGCTAGTACCAGCTTGTTTTCATGATTACTGCTTTGTAGTATAGTACCATATACTGATAGGCTACTTTCCTTAGTTTTTTTTTTTTTTTATTCCTTTGATATTTATTTCTTCCGGATGAATATTGTCATTATTTATCTAGCTTGATAAAATAATTATTCACTATTCTGATTGATCTAGTGTTAAATAAGCAGATTGATTTCAGTAAAATTGTTATTTTTATTTTATCTGTTATTTCAAAAGATCCATGAGAAGTTCCCTGTTTCAACTTAAAAATGAATTAGGACACTGTCCCTTACAATGTAATGAACACATTTTCATCCAACTGATAGAATTTTTTTTTTGTTTGAATGTTGTTGTTTTGCAGAGTTGGAAGGAATCTTAGAAATTATCCATTTCAACCCATATTTGAATAATGATTTCATCACAGAAGCTATCTGTCATCTCAACCTTAGTAGCATAATGACTTCTTCACAGAATGTTTCTTTCAAATTAATAAAATAAAAATAATGGATTGCAAACGAAGCCAATTTTATTGAAATATAACTATCATATATATTTAAATCTCAGGTCCTGAGTTAAAAAGTCTTGCTCTATAATGATAATGTACATAACAAATGATCTTCTGTTCAAAAGCATCCTTTCTGAAATCTCTCACTGTTTTTCAACTCCCAACTGTTTTCCTTGACCATTGGAAAGCTTCTTCATCATCATCATCATCATCATCATCATCATCATCATCATCATCATCATCATCATCTCTTAATTTGTCCCTTTTAAAAACTTCTAATCATTGTTCATGTTTTTATCCCATATGTTGGGAACCCTTGCCCTCATGGTAGAATGAAATAAAAAAATAAATTTTCTGTCTTGTTTCCAGATAAAACTGCTCACAGAGTTAGTGTAGAAATACAGACAAAGTGGGATTCAAGGGATGTATGTTAACAATTGGGGTACACAGCAATAAGATATATTGGAGATAGGACTTAAATTCTATGCAGTAAAGAAGCTGCATTGGGAGCATCATTCTGGACAGAGCAGAACTTTATAAACTTAAGACTTGCCTATCCTTGAAGTGAATATATTTTCGTGGTCTTAAATGGATGCTGCCACCTGCGGACATGTTGAGGCCATCCATGTAGTGACATTATTGGCTAGTGCCTCAAATGTCCTAGCTTTGATAGTGCATATGCTCAGGGCATAAGTGGAGAGGGGCCATAGTTGTCAGCATCCTTAGAACTATCACTATTTGAATTCTTCTTAGAGGACACAAAATCTAAAGGTCATTCTTTTAAACTGGTATAAATTTGTCCTCTTTCACTCCACCAAAAAATAGAAAGCAAAATACAAAAATAGATAGAATGCAAGATACACTTTATAATAGTAGATTATTGGGAGGAATAAGTTCCAAGAGAAGTAAAACTGATAATACTAATAATAAAACCAATCATTGCAATAAAAAAATAAGCAGGTTAGCATTCCCTTCCTACTGATAAGTAAATTCTCTCTTTTCCATCAAAGATGGATGATGGACTAACATGGTGAACTAGATATTAGCTTTTGATTATTATACACATCTTTACTCTGGATTAGCAATTTTCAAATAATTTCTCAAAAGAACTTAGGCACTCTTACTTGCCTTTTCCAACTTCTCCAACTGCCTTTATAGGCAGGCATTAAAGACTCTCTGTAACCTACTTTAGATCTAGATTTGTTTTCTAAGTGCTATTTCATTCCTCTTTCTGTTCTGATAAACATCATCAATTCACCATTCCTTAAATTCAATAGGCCATCTTCTACATCCATGACTTTGAACTCCTTCTGTATTTCCTTCTTTCAGAATATATATATCTATATCTATCTATCTATCTATCTATCTATCTATCTATCTATCTATCTATCTATCTATCTATCTATATATTATCAAGCTGTACTTTAGAGCCAACAACATGCATGACAGCTATTGTTCTAGGCACTAAGAACAAAATGATAGGAGCCAGAAGCAGGTTTACATAAGATTTAGCAGCTGCAATATTTAAAGTTCAGATGTCATGGAATATGATATTCTAGAACACCAAGGAGCTAGGACTACAACCAGAAATCATCTAGCTAAATGAAGCATAATACATCAAGGGAAAAATTATTATCAATGAAATGTAATAATTTCAAACTATCATAAGGAGAAGACCAAAATTAAATAAAAAATTTGATCACCAGCATCAAAACCCAAGGGAAGCCTAAACAGTTTAAAAGATAGAAGAAAACACAATGGATTCAATAAAATCAACCTGTCTACATCCTACATAGGAAGAAGATACTTTTAATTCTTAAAAATCGTACCACTAAGGGTACCCCTCGAAGGAATATGGTTGTCCTTTCTCTTCGAAGAGGAACAAAATGAAATCATCACTGAAATGTGAAATTTCAGTGTGTCCAACTGTGGTTGATCAGACCAATATGAGCTCGGAATGCTCTACCACAGGTTGGGCACAGATACTCCGTGTGAATATTTGGGTGTATATCCCAAATTTGACCATCGTGTGTTTACTTTGTGCTGTCTCAATTCTGCTTTGCTCGAAGAGCACAGCATCTTTTCTTATGTGGGCGCGCTATGCTGAGCTGTCCTGTGCCAGCATCTCCCATGTGGCCCAGTCAAATCCAAAGTTCTTGAGAGAGACGTTGAGAGTGCCCTAGTATCATTTCTTCTGACCACCATGTGATCACCTGCCCCATGCAAGTTCTCCATAAAAGTCTTTTTGGCAAATGTACATTTAGAATTGTAACAATGTGACTAGCCCATCAGAGTTGTGCTCTCAGAAGCATAGTTTGAATACCTGGCAGTTCAATTTGAGCAAGGACTTCAGTGTCTGGTAACTTATCCTGCCAGGTGTTCCTCAGAACCTTCCAAAGACAGTTCAAATGGAAAAGATTCAGTTTCCTGGCATGGCACTGGTAGACTGCCCATGGTTCACAAGCATACAACAATGAAGTCAGCACAGCAGCTCTGTAGACCTTCAATTTGGTAGTCGGTCTAGTACCTCTTCTCTCCCAAATCTTTCTTCAGAGTCTCCCAAACACTGAGCTAGCTCCGTCAATGCATGCATCAACCTCATTTTCAATGTGTACATACCTGGAAAGTGTACTACCAAGGTAAGTGAACTTGTCCACAGCATTCAAAACTTCTCCATTGTTATAACTGATGGTTCCACTTATGGATGGTGTGGTGGAGGCTGATGCAGCACCTGTGTTTTTTTGATGTTAATTATTAGGCCAAAATTATGACAGGCAGCAGAGAACTGATCCATACTTTGCTGCATCTCAGCTTCAGAAGCTGCATTGAGTGCACAATCATCTGCAAACAGAAAATCATACACCAACCCTCCCTCTACTTTGGTCTTGGCTTGTAGCCTTTTCAAATTGAAGAACTTACCATCAGTACGATAGTTGACCTTGATGTCATGTTCATCCTCATTGAAAGTATTTGTCAACATGACTGAAAACATCATGCTAAAAAAGCATGGGAGCAAGCACACAGCCCCATTTCACTCCACTGGTGACTGGGAAGGCACGAGAGCTTTGTCCATTATCCATAAACCAGGCCAACATGCCATCGTGAAACTGATGTACAATGTTGATGAACATCTCCAGGCCACCAAATTTCATTATATTTTATTTTTTATATAAATTTATTTAACTTTTTACATTCATTGTCACAAAATATTGGGTTCCAAATTTTCTCCCCATTTGTCCCCTCACCCCACCTCAATACACTAAGCATTCTAATTTCCCTATCACCAATCTGCACTCTCTTCTATCATCCCTCCCTTCCCTTGACCCCATCTTCTCTTTTGTCCTGTAGGGCCAGATAACTTTCTATTCCCCATTACCTGTATTTCTTATTTCCTAGTAGCAAGAACAATACTCAACAGTTGTTCCTAAAACTTTGAGTTCCAACTTCTCCCCATCCCTCCCTCCCCACGCATTCCCTTTGGGAAGGCAGGCGATTCAATATAAGTCATATCTGCATAGTTTTGCAAATGACTTCCATAATAGTCATGTTGTGTAAGACTAACTATATTTCCCTCCCTCCTATTCTGCCCCCCATTGCTTCTATTCTTTCTTTTGATCCTGTCCCACCCCGAGTGTTGACTTCAAATTACTCCCTCCTCCCATTGCCCTCCCTTCCATCATCCCCCCCACCCTGCTTATCACCTTCTCCCCTACTTTCCTGTATTGTAATATAGGTTTTCATACCAAAATGAGTGTGCATTTTATTCCTTCCTTTAGTCGAATGTGATGAGAGTAAACTTCATGTTTTTCTCTCACCTCTCCTCTTTTTCACTCCACTAAAAAGGCTCCTACCTGCCTCTTCTATGAGAGATAATTTCCCTCATTCCATATCTCATTTCTCCTCCCAATACATTTCTCTCTCACAGCTTAACTTCATGTTTTTAAGATATGATCCCCTCCTATTCAATTCACTCTGTGCCCTTTGTCTCTGTGTGTGCGTGCATTTGTGTATGTGTGTGTGTGCACACGTGTGCTTGTGTGCATGCATGTGTGTGTATGTGTGTGTATGTGTAATCCCATCAACTACCCAGATACTGAAACATTTTAAGAGTTACAAATATTGTCTTTCCATGTAGGAATGTAAACAGCTCACTTTTGGTAAGTCATTCATGACTTCTCTTTGCTGTTTACTTTTTTATGCTTCTTCTCATTCTTGTGTTTGAAAGTCAAATTTTCTTTTCAGCTCTGGTCTTTTCATCAAGAATGATTGAAAGTCCTCTGTTTCATTGAAAGACCATATTTTCCCCTGAAGTATTATGGTCAGTTTTGCTGGGTAGGTGATTCTTGGTTTGAGTCCTAGTTCCTTTGACTTCTGGAATATCCTATTCCATGCCCTTTGATCCTTTAATGTACAGCTGCTAGATCTTGTGTTATCCTGATTGTATTTCCACAATACTGGAATCGTTTCTTTCCAGCCACTTGCAATATTTTCTCCTTGACCTGGGAATTCTGGAATTTGTTGTTCCTAGGTGTCAGGGGCACAATGGACCAACAACCCTCCTGGGGGGATGAGAGTACTAGGAAGACCTGACCTGCTGACGTGGCTCTGCCAGCTCAGCACTAGAAAGACTTCCTGGTCTGAAGCTAAATAACCACCAACCAACCAGAAGGGGACACAACCCGGGATTGGGAATCGTGCCCTTTTTTGGTTTGGTCTGGAGGGGCTCGCTCCAATGAGATGAAAGCCCCGCCCTCAGGGAGGAACTGGGGAGGAGCCTACTCGGAAGAGGAGGGCAAGACACTAGGGATAAAAGGCACACGCAAGAAGGGTTTGGGGGGGATCTTCTGGTGTAACTGATAAGAATAAACTGCTTCTCAACTGCACTCCGCGTCCTGCCTGGTTAAGAGCCTTCCCCTCCCCCAGGGGAAGGTCCGGAGACGTCCGAAGCCACGAGGGTTGGAGAGAAGGGGTCGGGATCTCGCCCGAAGGTTCGGGGGTTGAACGCGCCCCGAACAGCTGGCGCCCAACGTGGGGCAACACCGCAAGTGGATCCGGGTGAGGTAAGTGAAGGGGGACCCCTTGCCTACTCCGCTGGACGGAGTAGAAGGACCAGGCAGCCTAGGCGAAAGTGAGCGGCGAAACGAAAGTAAAAACCCCGGCCGCTTTTCGAGCCGGAGAACGAACGCCGCCCGCTTCAGAGACGCCTAGAAGGCAGAATGGGCTCCGCCCATGTAAAACCAGAGGATAAGGGAGTGCTAGCCTGCCAGCTGTACAAGCTGTGCAAGAAAAATGGAGTAAAAATTCATATTAGAACATGTAGGGACTGGGTCGAAAAAATACTGATAGTCAGCCCTTGGATAGAGCATACAGGAATTGATCCGACCCGTTGGCGATTAATAGAGCAGCAGGAAAATAGAGAGGAAGTAGATTGGAAAGGGGCCAACCTATTCCCCGTGTTTGTTCAGCCAGAACAGGGCGGACAGCCTCAAAGGGTGCATAAACCGCTGTCCTATAAATTCCTAAGAGATCTTAAAGAGACCGCCGCAAAATCCGTTTCCGGCTCTGCTTATGTACAGACAGTCATACAATCTTGGCGGTCTGGGAGCTCAGGAGACAATCATGACCAGATAGGACAGAGAGGAAAGAGGGAGTTGGTGCAGTCAGAAATTCAACCAGGAAATACATCCAGAGTTGGCCCAGGGCCTGGTTTTGTGGCACAGCAAAAAATTTGCCCAGGATTTGTGGCACAGTGGCGAATTCAGCAGCCCGGACACAGTGATAGAAATTAAGCCAGAGTTATAATGTGTACAGAGGATTTCTGACAATTTTTCTCAGTTTTTTTGGATTCTTTTATTGTCTGTATATGTGTTCTGTCTTTACATGTTCTGAGTGCGTGTGTTTGTGAGTTATTACGGTCAGCTCCATGGTAGCTGGACCTTGGAAAGTTATCTCTTTTCCTCCCCCTCCTCCCTTCTCTCTGATGACTGCAGCATCGGGGAGAAGTATGGGAGAGAGAAAGAGAGGAACTAATCTTATATTATTTAGTTTATGTGATTGCAAAGTGTAGTCTTGGATGGGAAATGCAGGAACATAGTGTCTGTGCAGTTTTAAAGGGGGCTTTAATCAAAGCCCATTAGGAAAACAACATGGATATGAAGTTTAAGGAAAGCATAAAAGTTTCGGAAATTATTTGAAAGTTTTTGGTTAAACTCTCTCTCGCTTTACCCTCTTCCCTCCAATCCTGGCCAGATTGTGAGGGTGGAGAGAGACGAGACGAGACGAGATCTGGGGCAGGCTGATCAACATTTTCACCTAAATCTCACCTAAAAGAAAAGTATTTTGTATAATAAGAAGTAACCAAAAGGTAGTTATTCTGTTCACATTTTAAGTGAAATGTGTCACTCCTAATTGGATGTTTAAAACAGATCAGGATTTGTTATATTATTTGGCACTAGGCAAATTGGAAATATGCATAAATCTTAAAGAGACACCTCAGAAGAGATAAAGCTTTTGAAACTCTCCAGTAGAACGGAGGGGACTTGGCGCCACTGGATATTTGTCCAGAAGTCTCCCTCACTTCAGCTGATAGATTCAAAAGCCCTCTCTTTCAAAGATGTTCTTAAGGAGTGGAAACGGAAGTAAAATTTACTTGAGTAAATGTTAGAATCATTAAGATTTTTTGCCCTGCAGTCCCAACTCATCAACCAGCTAGGACTACAGTCAATTGTAACTTTTATCATCCCAGATTAGATCAAGGGAAGAGAATGCTTAAGAATAGTAGGGAATTTAATTTGCCCTTCCCGAGGGTAGGGGTTGGGATGAACAGTTCATGGTGGAATTTTCCATTTTACATGTCACTGGAATCCCCCATAATCCCACTGGTCAAGCTATAGTGGAACTAGCAAATCACTCCCTGGACACCTACTCGCACAAAAGAAAGGGGGAATTGTTGAGGGCCAGGGTGGAGTGCAGTTGACAAGATCAGGATAGACCTTTGGGGAAACTGATCTTTGAGACTGTGCTCATTATTGTTGAGGGCCAGGGTGGAGTGCAGTTGATGAGATCAGGATAGACCTTTGGGGAAACTGATCTTTGAGACTGTGCTCATTATCATCCAGAATGGCTCTCCATGGCCCCCAGATGTTGTCTCTGTGAGACAAACAAGAGAATTACAGAAAACAAGGGATATGTAGAATAGATGCTCCTAGGCTTGCGGTCTGATTTAATCAGAAGACTGATTTAATCATCCTGATTGATTTAATCACTGGGACACAATAGCAGAATGTCACGTAGACTTTCAGTACCTTGTCTATATAAACCCAAACCCTCAGATCAATAAAAGGAACTGGTCTATTCCTACCTCCCCCGACTCTTTTCTTTCAACCACATCACTGAGCTATGTAGGGACGCAGGGGCGTCCTCTACATCTGGCCCTCTTGCAAAAACAAAAAGGGGAGTAGTTGGACCAGGAGTTGATGATAAATTCGCAATTGGCTGTTTATACTCCAAATTGATGATAAATTACAATTGGCCTTTGGCTGTTTATACTCTAAATTATTTAAAATTCGATAATGATGGCTTATTGGCTGCTATGAAATTCTTAACATTTCCTAATAAGGAGCCTGCAAAGAATGAATCAGCAATAACAAGTGCCCTGAAAGCAGCCAGTAAAGTAATGTGGCACGATGAGAATAAAAATTCCAAAAAATCCAGCCTTTGGGGGAGGGATGTTCTGGGCCAGATGGGAGTGGTTGTGACTACTGATATTCAGTTAAACCACTAGGGGTTACTGATGGGCCTTCACCCTTACCACTGACGTGGAAGTCCCAACAATCTATCTGGGTGGAACAGTGGCCCCTCACCACAGAGAAATTACAGGCCCTTAAAGGTATAGTGGATGATCTTCTTAAAGCAGGACTCATTGAGCCCTCCACAAGCCCTTGGAATTCCCCAGTGTTTGTAATAAAAAAGAAATCTGGGCAGTGGAGAATGCTCGTAGATCTCAGAGCAGTTAACAGTGCATTGGAACCCCTGGGAGCAGCTCAACCCGGACTGCCCTCACCAACTGCGGTTCCTAAGGAATGGCCCATAGCCGTCATAGATATTAAAGATTGTTTCTACGGCATTCCCCTACAGGAAAAGGATAGAAAGCATTTTGCATTTAGCATCCCGAACACTAATTATCAGCGTCCCAGTCAAAGGTTCCAATTTAAGGTCTTACCCCAGGGGATGGCTAATAGTCCTACCATGTGTCAATTATATGTTGATGCTATTCTAAATCCCATCAGACAGACCAACTCAGCAGCCATGCTTATCCATTATATGGATGATATTTTAATAGCCACGCCTTCATCAGCCACTACAAGTCTCTTGTTAAAGCGAGTCATGAGTGCCCTGGCTGAGCATGGACTATACGTAGCACTTGAGAAAGTACAGACACAACCGCCTTATCAGTATTTAGATCACCAGGTCACACAAACGGAGGTTAGAAAAAATCCCTCTATAGATAGAACAGCGGTTAAGACATTAAACGACTTCCAAAAATTAATAGGGTCCATACAATGGTTAAGGAACACTGCACCTATATCCAATGAGTTAATGCAACCGCTTTACCAAATTTTGAAAGGGCCCTCTGCACTTAATTCCCCTAGAGACTGGACCAAAGAGGCTATGCAGGCTATGGATGCTATAGAGCGCATAGCTAACGAATCCACTGTCCAACGCATAGATCCACTACAGCCGGTCTATATAACTGTTGTGTCAAACCCGTCATTAGGTATAGCTGCCTCAATATTTCAACAGGCTGGCCCTTTGGCGTGGGTCTATCCTTCCAAACCCAACAAAAGTGTCCCCTCTAAGCTAGAGACACGGGGACAGCTGCTAATGAAAGCCTCAGTATTGGCTCAAGGCATTACCAGTAAGGTTCCTATCATATTAATAGAGGATTCTGTAGAGATATTCACACAATTAGCACATGAATCAGAAACTTGGGCGGTGGTCTTAACTACCCACCAGACTGTTCAAGGTCATCTGCCTCCATCGCTCAGGGGGTGGGCTTCATTGTCCTTGTTGATTCCAAAAAACCCAGTGCAATCGACGCCGGTTGATGGCCTTAACATATTTACAGATGCGACAAAGAAAAATAAGGCCTCAGTTTATATCCCAGCCAAGA
The DNA here is from genome assembly GCA_023548195.1 of Bettongia penicillata ogilbyi. Taxonomy (NCBI): domain Eukaryota; kingdom Metazoa; phylum Chordata; class Mammalia; order Diprotodontia; family Potoroidae; genus Bettongia; species Bettongia penicillata. Next base: position 896,244 of record JAJHZJ010000788.1, read on the forward strand.
AAATTTTGCAGATCTTACAAACACCATATACCTCTGCCCAGAAAAACAAACAATATGCTGTTTTACAAGCTTTACAATTATGCCCCTCTGAACCCTTTAATATAATTACAGATAGCCTTTTTGTTACCACCTCCTTACTCACATCGCCACTGCAGATCTTTCACAGTCCTCCTCGGCTATCTTACCGATGTTGGTGCAGTTACAACAAACACTTGTAGATCGGAAACACCCTTTATATGTTTTACCTATCAGGATTCCCAAAATCACCCTTACCCGCATGTATACCTACCCCGAATATGTTTGATGTTGTCCAAGTTTGCTCTACAGGTTATCCGGTGATAGGAGAGATGATAAACAACACCCAGCTGTATTTCATGGATGGCATCCTAGGACCCTACTTCACTGCACCTGTCCCTCATACGGTATCCGGCAACCAGATCAATACCACGGTGGTATTGCAGGCACACCTATGGAAGGCCGCGGCGGCGTTCGGAAAGGCCATACACATGACGGACAATAGTGCGCCCCTCACAGACAATGCCACACTGAACAAACAGTGGTTTAACCTTCTTACAGAACTTGGGTACCACTGCGATGAATCTTCTAGCTCAGGACATTGCAACTCTTTTGAGGTAGTGACACAGACAACTACAGACACCGAAATGTTTCTGATTTGTAGGGACGGGAGCATCACTGGCACCCATGATTTTAACATTATTTGCCATAATGGGTCCCTATCAAACACCCTTCAGAGTAAGAACTTAACAGGGAATGGCACCTTTGTAATATTGCTGAAAATACCCCTGGTAACCTTTTTGCCGGTAGGATCTTATAGACCCTTCGTGGACTCGGACTATTTTGAAATGATCACTGCCCGAGTGGCACGAGTGAGACGGGGACTGGACATTTCTACAATGGATATCATTGGACTAGCCGTGAGTGTTTTACAACAAATAGAACTTGCGGCATTGCAGAATGAGGGTAAAGTTATGGCACATGATCTATCCGACTTTATGGTCTATTCATAAGAGGCATGGGTGGAGCAACAACAGATAAATAGACAGGTGGCACTTGAGCTAGCCGCGCTGACCTCTGCGGTAAAAGCATTGGCCACGATGGTACAGGTAGAATCAATGCTTCAAGGGCTATCGTGCGATACGCAGCTGTTACGACCTGCATGCATGACTGCCCTCATGCTTAACGCTAGCACAGAGCTTGAAGATACTATTGCCAGACTTGATGACTTCCAAAGTTTAGATACTTATATATTAAAGTTAGATGAGATAATTAAAAGCATACAAAATGCCACAGACCATTATAAGAGGGATATGAAAAATCAGCATGGACTTTTTCCAGACTGGTTGAGAAATCTTAATGTTACACAATGGCTTCATACATTTTTTGTTACTGGATTGGGAATTGCCCTGTTATGTGTGATTTGTCTCTGCCTACCTTGCTTATTGTCATGTATTATGAAATTGTGGATGAGTACCCTGGAACAGCTGAGGGCTGATATATTTCTGCAAAAACACAAAGGGGTCGTTGCCGGGGGTCGATCCTGATTACCTGACTAATGAGGGCTGGGGCTAAATTAAGGCTTGCTGACTACTATCACCCCGCTAAGATTCATAATGGGCTTTCGCTGTGACTGTGCCAATGACGGGAATATTGTGGCCCCATGACCTGGATAATCATGCCATTGGCTGCAGAGGTACCCAATGACGGGATTATTGTGGGTCCACCTACCAGAAATGCTGGAGGTGGGGAGCACCCACATAGCCTAAGACAGGGGCCCTGCCCACTTTCGGTACCAGGCATGGAGTCAGGCCACATAGCCTAAGACAGGCCCTTCACCTGCCCTTGTAAAACAAAAAGGGGGAGTTGTCAGGGGCACAGTGGACCAACAACCCTCCTGGGGGGATGAGAGTACTAGGAAGACCTGACCTGCTGACGTGGCTCTGCCAGCTCAGCACTAGAAAGACTTCCTGGTCTGAAGCTAAATAACCACCAACCAACCAGAAGGGGACACAACCCGGGATTGGGAATCGTGCCCTTTTTTGGTTTGGTCTGGAGGGCCTCGCTCCAATGAGATGAAAGCCCCGCCCTCAGGGAGGAACTGGGGAGGAGCCTACTCGGAAGAGGAGGGCAAGACACTAGGGATAAAAGGCACACGCAAGAAGGGTTTGGGGGGGATCTTCTGGTGTAACTGATAAGAATAAACTGCTTCTCAACTGCACTCCGCGTCCTGCCCGGTTAAGAGCCTTCCCCTCCCCCAGGGGAAGGTCCGGAGACGTCCGAAGCCACGAGGGTTGGAGAGAAGGGGTCGGGATCTCGCCCGAAGGTTCGGGGGTCGAACGCGCCCCGAACACCTAGGAGTTTCTCTTTTTGGGCCTCTTTCAGGCAGAGATAGGTGGATTCCTTGAATACTTATTTTGCCCTCTGGTTCTAGAATATCAGGGCAGTTTTCCTTGATAATTTCATGGAAGATGATGTCTAGGCTCTTTTTGTGATCATGGCTTTCAGGTAGTCCCATAATTTAAAAATTGTCTCTCCTAGATCTATTTTCCAGGTCAGTTGTTTTTCCAATGAGATATTTCACATTCTCTTCCATTTTTTCATTCTTTTGGTTTTGTTTTATGATTTCTTGGTTTCTCAGAAAGTTATTAACCTCCATCTGTTGCATTCTAATTTTGAGAGAACTATTTTCTTCAGTGAGCTTTTGAACCTCTTTTTCCATTTGACTAATTCTGCTTTTGAAAGCATTCTTCTCCTCATTGGCTTTTTGAACCTCTTTTGCCAATTGAGTGAGCCTATTTTTCAAGGTGTTATTTTCTTTAGCATTTTTTGGGGGGTCTCTTTTAGCAAGGTATTGACCGGTTTTTCATGCTTTTCTTGCATCTCTCTCATTTCTCTTCCCAGTTTTTCCTCCACCTGTCTGAGTTGATTTTCAAAATCCTTTTAGAGCTCTTCCATGGCCTGAGCCCATTGGATATCTATTTCGGATATTTGGGATACAGAGGCCTTGATTTCTATGTCTTTCCCTGATGGTAAACATTGTTCTTCCTCATCAGAAAGGAAAGAAGGAAACATCTGTTCACCAAGAAAGTAACCTTCTATGGTCTTATTTTTTTTCCCTTTTCTGGGCATTTTCCCAGCCAATTACTTAACTTCTGAGATTCCTCTCCACCCCTGCCACACCTCCAGATCCACCCAGCTAGTGCTTGGTGTCTGAGATTCAAATGCTGCTTCCCTGCCTCAGGCCTTTCTGTGGGGGGCGGGGCTGCTATTCAGTGAGAGATTAAGTTCAGGTTTTCAGGTTGGGGCAGGGCTGCCACACAGGGCTCAGTTCCCTCAGGATGTTTATGCAGAGATCTTCAACAATGGAACCGAGGTCCTGCCTTCTCTGGGAGCCCTGTCAACTGCTTCCCCCACTGTTGTCTCCCGAGGGGGTCTGAGCCATGGAGATACCCCACTCCCTTCTTGGTCAGCCAAAAAGAGTCTTTCACTGACCTTTAGTATCTGTGGGCGGAGCGAACTTCATGGCCAGCAGAGATTCTGTCCCTGGAGCCTGCTTGGATCTGTTCCTGTTGGTGCTGCATGGCCAGGGCAGTGCTGGACTTTGCTCTGGTCCCATGCGCAACAGACTTTTAGTGTCAGTTCTTCAGGTCTCTCTGGAACAGAAACCTCCTCCACTCCATTGTTGTGCATCTTCCCCTCCTCCAGAATTTGTTGGGATTTCCTCTTTACATGTAACTTATGGGCTGTGGGTTCGGAGCTAGCATATGTGAATCTTTCTAATCTGCCATCTTGGCTCCTCCCCACAGGCCACCAAATTTTGACATAATTTTCCATAAACCCTCATGACTAACAGTGTCAAAGGCCTTGGTCAAATCCACAAACGTTGTGTACAGACCTGTGTTCTACACTTGGCATTTCTCCTTGAGTTGTTGGGCAGCAAATACCATATCGACTGTTCTGTGGTCCTTTCTGAAGCCACCCTGGTTCTCAGATATATGCCCATCCTCCAGGTGAAGGATCACCCTATTAAGGAGGACTCTAACAAGAATATTGCCAGCAAGGACTAAGAGAGAGATCCCCCTGTGATTGTTGCAGGACAATCCATTCTTTTTACCCTTATAGAGAGGGACAATGAAGGTATCCTTGATCTCCTGGGGGATAACCTCTTTTTGCCATGTAACCTGGAGAATTTCAGTCACCTTTTGTATGAGCAATCATCCCCCTACCTTGAAAATCTCAGTTGGAATAGAGGTAGCACCAGGTGCTTTCCCACATGAAAGGAGCCTAATGGACATCAAAACCTCTTCTTCAGTTGGAAGTTCATTTAAGGAGGACTGACTTCAACCTGAGGTAAATGGCCAAAGCTTTCTGCATTGATTGATGATGATCTGTTGAGAACAGGTCTCTCTGGAACAGAAACCTCTGTTGTATTATATCCAAATTCTTAGAGAAGTTAAGCAGTTATAGGAAGAAATAGCACAAGTATTCTAGGCAGGAATAAAAAATTTCCTCTCTGAACTAGATAAATACAACTAAAAATATAAAAAAAATAAACTAAGGAAGCAAAGAGAATATTAGAAAAGTTAAATATAACAGACCACTGGAGGAAACTGAATGTGAAGATTATATTAAAATTTTAAAAAAGATCTGTACAAACAAAATCAAGCGACCAATATTAGAAGGAAAACAAAAAGCTGGGAAAGAATCTATGGCATATGTCTCTATTAAGAGCATAATTCTTAAATACATATATACATAAATACATGTGAATATATATATATGTATGTGTGTATATGTATTATATATACATCTATGATAAAAATTAATAAGAATTTAATCCATTTCCCAATTGATAATTGACCTGAGTATATAAACAGGAAGTTTTCAGATGAAGAAATCAAAGTTGTCTATAGACATATGAAACAGTGCTCTAAGTCACTTTTGATTAGTAAAATACAAATCAAAACACCTCTGAGAAAACACTTAACACTTGTGAGATCAACTAATATGATAGAAAAGGAAAATTTTCAGTTTTGGAGAGGATGTGGGGAAATGGGGACATTAATGCACTGTTGTTGAAACTGTGAACTGATTGAACCATTCTGGAAAGCAATTTGAAACTATGCCCAAAGGGCAAAAAACCTAACCACACCCTTTGATTCAGTAATATTATCATTAGGTCTGTATCTCAAAGAAATCATCAAAAAGAGAAAAGGAGCTACATGTGCAAAAATATTTTTAGCAGCCATTTTAATAATGGTAACATTTTGGAAGTTGAGAGGGTGTTCAGCAATTGGGAATGGCTGAACAAGATGTAGTATATGAATATAATGGAATACTATTTCAGAAAAACTTGGAGAGACTTCTAAGAACTGATGCAGTGAAATCAGCAGAATGAGGAAAATATTGTACATAGTACAGCAACATTGTATGATTCTCAACTATGAATGACTCTGCATTTCTCATCAGAGCAACGATCTAAGACAAATACAAAGGCCTGACAAAAGAAAATGTGCTATGCTTTCAAATAAAGAAGTGTTCAACTCTGAATACAGATTGAAGTATAATTTTTTTCATATACTTTATTCTTTTCTGCTTTTTTCTATTGATCTGTTTTTTTTTCTTTCACAATTGCAACTAATATGGAAATAAAAATGAATGCTAAAAGTTGTCTGGACATGTAATATAGAAAAAATAAAATATCAAAATTTTAAAAAAATTTTAAAAAGAAATAAAGCAATTCCTACCTTCGATGATCTTCAAATGTAGCCAAAGGAGATAATAGGAAAGTGCAACATCATCATCATCATCATCATCATCACCATCTTTGTCATTTTTTAGTTGTCTTAATAAGTATTTTAACATTTTTGATGTACTTTATATTTTATCCCGTTTGATCATTATACAAAATTATATGAGTTCGATGCTACCATTACCCCCATTTCAAAGATGAAGAACCTGAGGCTGAAAGAGTTTAAGTGATGCACCCAGGGTGAAATAGCTAATACATATCTGAGGTAAGACTGGAACCTAGAGTTTCTTGATTTCAACTGTAGCCCTTTACTCACTTAGCTCCTTTTAGGTGCGTATAAAATATATACTAAATGGATGCAAGGTAATTGATGGTGATCAGTTAGCACCTGAATGGAATAAGAAAGGCTTGAGGCAAAAGTTCATAGCAGGGGTGGGGAACCTGCAAACTCAAGGCTATTTTTTTCTGTGGTCTTTGGATTTAGTCAAAGAGTCACACTTAAGGGTCTAGAGGGCCAGATGTGGCCTTGAGACCATAGCCTTGCCATTCCTGGCTCATAGGATCATAACTTTAGAGATAGAAAGGATCTTTGAGACTCTTGAGTTCAACCTCCTCATTTTACAGATGAAGAACTTGAGGCCTAGAGAGGTTAAATTACATTCCTTAGGTCACCCACTTAGTAAATGAGGCAGAATTTGAACTCAGATCTTCCCGACTCCAAGTCCAATATGCCAATGAATCTTAAATTGATCCTTGACAGTAACTAGGGGTGATAAGTTAAACAGATCAAGAGGGAATACATTTGAAGAGTGTATGCTTTCTGGATATGGGAGAGTACCAACGAAATGATACAGATATTAGTGATGGAATACTTATAGGAGGAACAATATTCTTGGACTGTACTCTGTGTATGAAAAGGCGTAATATAGAATGAGTCTGACTAGGTACGTTGTGACCATATTGTTAACAACTTTAGTTATAAAAAGAAGTTTATTAATAGGAATAAAAGGGAGTTTATAGAGGTTATTGAGTGATGGAGCAATATGGTCAGAACTACATTTGAGGAAAATTAGTGCAGAAGTTCTGCTCCTTTTCCTTTATGAAGACTTCATGACTATTCTCAATTTTGATATTCTCTTTCCTCAAAATTTTCTAGAGTACTTGGTTTTATCTTCTAGTTTCTCTCTTCACTCCCTAATGTATATTACAGTTATATGTATAAGTGTCATTTCAGTAAATTATACAGTCCTTGAGGACAGAAATTTTTGTTTTTAATCTTTATTTCTCCAAATGTCTAGAACAATGTCTGCAGCACCAGTGTGGTATTCACAGTACCTATAGCATCTATGAATATCCCATTACAAATCTGAATCACAAAATACAACAGACTCTCCACATGGAAGCCAAAACCAAAACATTTATTCCGACACCAGAAAGCCAAATCCATCATGGTAACAAAAATCTATACATAATACCAATGTATGAGAACAGCACCATCCCCAAGCCTTGCCCCCACTAGGCTTCCCACAAATCACAAACAATTTCTTTCACTCAAACTAGTCAGCTACCTGCTTGCCTGCTTCCTTCCTAGCTCTGCCTGGACTTTTATCAATTTCCTCTTAGCTCTGCTCTACTTCTGCCTCTTCCTCTTCTACACATTCAGCACACTTCCTCCACCACAGCTGCATGTGAGTGAGGCTTCCGTGTGACTTGAGTAGGTCAAATGGGTCTATTAATGAATGGGAAAGATCCTCCCTTAAGTAAAAATGCATTAACCCATTATGCAAAAACACATTAACGATAAAATATCCTCACCTAGTAGGCATTTAAAAAATGTGATTGAAATTGATTGAAATATTATTCTTTAGCATGTAGTGTTACAGTTTCTTGAAGGAAGGGACTAATTCATTTGTATGTTTGATTTGGCAACTCCCAGCACTTTACTTTGCACATAGTAGGCATTTTATAAGCATAGGTTGTTGTTGTTAAAATGGAATATAATAGGTGTCACCGTAGTCAGTCACTCCTGAAGAAATGTGTTTTCTAAATGACTTCCAGAGTACCTTGAGACATGGAAGTACCTCCTTCATGGTCACCATTATACTTATCATTCATCAATGTAGTGGAGACATGTGTAGTCCCAATTAATGAAAATTTCCAATTAAGAGAATGTGCAACAAAAGGTAGTTTCCAGCACATTCGACTGTCCACAAAGTCCTTTAATGATAAACTCCCATGTGCCAGCTAGCTGAGTAAGCAAGAAGAAGCCGTTCACAGTGTCAGTTTCATTTTTATTTTCGTCCAGCCATGTCTAATCACTTTTCCCTGACATTGGAAGCACTGCACAGAAATAATTTGCACAATTTTAATTTTTCCCCCCATTTAATCCATCACAAATAGCGACACTCAATATTCCCACTGTGATCAGTCCACGGAATGTGTCAGCTTTATCTGTGATTTACACCAGACTAAGCTAATAACAAATGGCATGGCTGAATGTATTCTAATTTCCCCAGGCTTGCATGACAATGCCAGTAATATTTTCATTCTTAATCAGTAGCTTTTTTCTTTGATGAACAAAATAGAACACCAGGAAGCATTAGACAATTCTTGATAATTCCTTGAGTTACACATGGTGATGTGTGGATAAATGAATGGATAGAAGACATCCATTTATACCATCTTCTCATCACATTAATATGAGTATCTTTTTCTCATCTCATTTTTGTAACCTCTTCTTTAGAATCCTATTAAAGTCATTCAAAAAAGAAAATCTGAAACAATGTTTTCATTTGGTACTCATTTTGTTGACTTGAATAGCATATTCAGATTTGTAGAGGCCCTCAATTGCCATCTAGCTTAAGGTATGATGAAAAAAATCTGCTCCACTACTTCAAAATCAACAAATCATCATCAATACTCTACTTGAAAATTCAAAGTGAAGAGTATACTAACATTTTCCAAGTCATCACACTCCATTTTGAAATATCTCTTACTTGGGAAAAGTTTTATTTTTCCTTATAAATATGTATCTTTACATCCCTCACAGTTTGTTCCCAGTCCTGTCCTTGTGTTCTAATAGAAGAAATACAATAAATCTTCAATGGGATGACACTTCACATATTAGAAGGCAACTATCAGTCTTCTGTTCTCTTTACTAATCTCCCTTGTTGCTTCAAATGATCCACATTTGTAAAATTCTCATATAGAAAGACTTTGATATCTTTATTCTAATATTATGAGTCTTTATGTCTCCCAAGACCTCATTAGCTTTCTTTATGATCATATTGCTCCCTTGACTCACCTCCTTAAAGTGCTTGGAAACTTCTTATAACTTTTCATGTCTCTAGACATGTTTCTCATTTATTGCACTAATGAAATTGATAATGTTAAGCCTAAGTATAAGATCTACTATACTATAAGATCCCAACTCCATTCCTTTATTACAGTTTATCATATATGATCTCCTCTAATATTCTAGCTTATTAAGAATTTCATAATTAAAATAATAGTCACGAAAACATATTTTCCCTGTATATGTGATGTTCAAGAATTTCATATTTGGAGGTCTCTTGGGCTCTTGTCAAGTGCATTTTTGCATAAATCTCATATCTTTTTACTAGACTAAAAGCTGCACCTGGAGATTGTTCCTTAAATGAATGTTGCATCTCTCCTAGCATCTAAGACCCTGTTCCCTTGAGTGACTTGAAGGAGATGCTGAATTATCATACGATATACATTATTAACTAGAGAATCCATGCTTCAGGGAAGGCTTAACATGAGAGAAGTTCTAAGTCACTTCTAATGACATAATTCTTCATTCTTTGACCTAAACACAAACTGAGTGACTACTGAAATGATGCTTATGAAGTTAGCTGGGAGTGAATAAATTAATCTCCAGATAGAAATTCAGCTAATGCAATAACATGAGTACCCTTAATAGAGTATTACTTCCAGGACCCTAAAGAATATGAGTTGATAAATCCAAATGGTAATTAAAATTAAAAGTGCAAATAATGTTTATATATTTTCTATTGATTTTAATTTTTATTCCTTCATTTAATTTCTCTCTATTACAAATATCTTTTCAGATTAAATTGTCCTTATATTTTCACTTGGTGCATATATGGGGAAAAGAGAAATAAGAAAAAAAAAAGTTTTAATGGTGCAAAGAAGACAGAACAGTTCCCTATAGTAGGATCATCAGGGATTTTGAAAGCAGAGTGACTTATTTCTAATTCTTGCTTTGTTACTTCCTAAGTGTGTTGCCATTGGCATGTCACAGAACTTGCTATTCTGGATCTCTCTCTCTCTCTCTCTCTCTCTCTCTCTCTCTCTTTCTCTCTCTCTCTCTCTCTCTCTCTCTCTCTCTCTCTCTCTCTCTCTCTCTCCTTTTTCATCAGTAAGTTATGACAGGTGGATGATAGGAGTTTTTAATTTCATTCCAGCTTTAAATCTATGATTCTTGTATTTTAGGGACTGTTTCCCAACCACCATTTCCCATGTTCTTTCCTTATCTACATAGACAGTAATGAGAAAATTTTGTGGTAGTAAAGGTCTAAGGCTTCCCACTGAAGCACTGGGTCATGGAAAATGAAAAACTCCACATGCCAGGTGATAAATAATAACTGAATTGTTACAGAATCTTGAATTCTTGCTTAAATACCTTGCTTGAATCTCAGAGCATTCAAATTATTATATTTTATTTCTCTAATACTTTATTAGAAAAATATTCCCCCAAAACATCAGCTTTTTTGATACTATTCTAGATTGCAAAGCATGCTTGCAGAAAACTTATTATTATTAACCAAAAGCTTTTTTCTGTTCATTTTATTATGTTTTCTTTTTGATTATGACCTTAACAATGATCATCAAACCTAAACATTTCAACATTAAAAGAGGAATGCATGTGAACTTAGGAGCTTCTATAACTTACCAATTTAAGTACATATTAAATTTAACAATGTGGGGTGGGGTGCATGGCAAGATGGTGGAGTAGAAGGATGGACCTGTAGAAACTCTCCTCACACAGCCCATAAAATACCTCTAAAAAATTACTCTAAACAAATTTCAAAGCAGGAGAAGTCACAAAATGACAGAATGGAAGAGCTTTCCAGCTCAAGACAGCCTGGGGGGCCAACAAGAAAGTTCCATCACACCAACTTAGAGAAGAGTGCAACCCAGCTTGGGCCCACTTGGTCAAGTGTGGAGCAGGATTCAGGGTGTGGAATCATGGACAGCAGCTGTGGTTCTCAGATTCTTTAAACCACAAATGCCAAAGACAGCTTCAGAAAAGGGAACACAGTCTAATCCTGGCCCCAGGGCTGCAGCAGCCACTGCCATACAGTATTTATTTTTGGAGCCCTCAGGCTAAATACCTTTGGGGAATTGAGCAGTCAATCTGGATCTCAGCGCTGAGTGGTGGTCCTAAGGTGAGGAGGAGTGATGGTGTGGTGGAGCTGGTGGAGGCTCTGGAAAAGGAAATTCTACTGGAAGATCATAGGCAGAAAAGCTTGTGCTTACTCCCAGACCTGGCCACTGGCCAGGAGAGGGGTAAACTCCTCTCCCTTGATTCTGCACCTTGGAGAAACTGAGAACTTACAGTTCACTAGAGTGTATCCTCCACTTGAGAAAGGACTCAAAAGTCAATAAATGACTGGAAAAATGCCCCCAAAGGAAAAACAATAAGACTAAAGAAAGTTACTTTCTTGGTGAATAGGCATTTTCTCCCATCCTTTTGGATGAGGAATAACAATACATACCATCAGAGGAAGACCTAAAAGTCAAGGCTTCTGCATCCAAAATCTCCAATATAAATATGTTATGGTCTCAGGTCATGGAAGAGCTCAAAAAGGATTTTGAAAATCAAATAAGAGTGGTGGAGGAAAAATTGGGAAGATAAATGAGAGTGATGAAAGAAAATCATGAAAACGAGCCATCAGTTTGCTAAAGGAGACCCCCCAAAATTCTGAAGAAAATAACACCTTTAAAAATAGAATAACTCAAATGGTTAAAGAGGTCCAAAAAGCCAATCAGGAGAATGTTTTAAAAAGCAGAATTAGTCAAATGGAAAAGGAGGTTCAAAAGCACATTGAAGAAAATAGCTCTTTAAAAATTAAAATGGAGCAGATAGAAGTTAATGACTTTATGAAAAACCAAGAAATCACAAAGCAAAACAAAAAGAATAAAAAATAGAAGACAATGTGAAATATCTCGTTGGAAAAACAACTGACTTGGAAAATAGATCCATAATTTAAAAATTATGGCACTACTTGAAAGCCATCATCAAAAAAGAGCCCAGACATTATCTTTCACAAAATTATCAAGGAAAACTGCCCTGATGAAACAGAGGGTAAAATGAATATTGAAAGAATCCACCAGTCCCCTCCTGAAAAAGATCCAAAAAGAAAAGCTCCTAGGAATATTGTAGTCAAATTCCAAAGTTCCCAAGTGTAGGAGAAAATATTGAAAGCAGTCAGAACAAAGCAATTTGAGTATGATGGAAATACAATCAGGATAATCCAAGATTTAGCAACTTTTACATTAAGGGATCACAGGGCTTATATGATATTACAAAAGTCAAAGGAACTGACATTGAAACCAAGAGTCACCTACCCAGCTAAACTGAGCATAATACTTCAGGGGAAAAAATGATCATTCAATGAAATAGAGGATTTTCAAGCATTCTTGATGAAAAGACCAGAGATGAATAGAAAGTTTGACTTTCAAACACAAGAATCAAGAGAAACATGAAAAAGTAAACAGGAAAGAGAAATCATAAAGGACTTACCAAATTTGAACTGTTCACATTCCTATATGGAAAGATAATATTTGTAACTCTTGAAACTTTTCTTAGTATTTAGGTAGTTAGAGGAATTTTACATATATACATAAATACACACATAGATGTATAGGACACAGGATGAGTTGTATAGGAAGGGATGAGAGAGGAATATATTGGAAGGAGAAAGGGAGAAATGGAATGGGGCAAATTATCTCTCATAAAAGGCAAAGAAAAGCTTTTTCAATACAGGGGAAAAGGAGGGAGGTGAGAGGGGAAAAAGGAAAGGTTACTTTCATGACAGTTGGCTTTAGGAGGGAGTAACATGCACAATCAATTTGGTATGAAAATATATCTTACACTACAGAAAAATAGGGTAGAAGGGGATAAATGGGGTGGGAGGGCAAGATAGAAGGGAGGGCAAATGGGAGGAAGGAGTAATTAGAAGTAAAGTCTTTAAGGGAGGGACAGGGTCCAAAGAGAGAATAGAATAAATGGGGGGGCAGGTTAGGATGGGGGGAAGTATAGTTATTGTTACATGAATATTATTGAATTCTTTTGCAAAACTACACATATACAACCTATATTGAATTGCTTGTCTTCTCAGTGGGCATGGTTGGGGAGGGAAGAAGGAAGGGAAAGAAGCCGTAATTCAGAGTGTAAGGAGAAAATGTTGAGAATTGTTTTTGCATGCAACTGGGAAATAAGAAATACATGTAATGGGGTTTATACATGTATCTTACCCTACAAGAACATAAAGAAGATGGGAATAAGGGAAGGGAGGGGTGTGATAGAAGGCAGAGCAGATTGGGGGAGGGGGTAATCAGAAAACACAGTATTTTGAGATGAGGGAGGGGAGAGATGGGAGAAAATTTGGAACTAAAAATCTTGTGGAAATGAATGTTGAAAACTAAAAATAAACAAAAAATTTTACAAAAAGGAAAGAAAAAGATCAATCATGTAGTAAGGAAAATGTCCTGACCTAAATGACTGTTCAAAATGATTCTTAAACAACTTTTAAAAACCTAGTTGTCCTCAGGATGAAGTGTCTGCTTCAATTTGAAATGTATGAGAGTGAATAACGGATATAATTCACCTTCTGCTAAAAACAAGGCAAGTAGTAGTGTTTAAATGTCGAGGGCTCAGGAAATAAATTATGTTTCTTTAATAGAGTACATATTCTATGAACTGCATTGTGAGAGATTCTTCCTATAAGAAAATAGGACTCCTTCTCCTTTACACTTTATTATAGACATTGTCTTTTTATATCTATCCTAGTAAGTCTGATGTTCATGAATTGATATTTTTATAAGAGTATGGTTTTGGCAGCAGGTCAAGAACATTGCATATTGTAATGGTGTTTTTCATCCTTAATCTGAGTGTGTCCCATGAGTTACTGCTGACCTGGAGATGGATATTCTGAGTTATATTAACCCAACACTTCTTCAGTCAATCTATCTCCAGAGGCATATTTTCAAAAAATTTATTTGAAATTGTGTTGTCCTGAACATTTCACTTTTTTGCTTCAATTAACCAGTAAGAACTCTTTTTTCTTTGTATCCCCAGTCTTTAGCAGGGTGTTTTTATTATATGTAAAAATATAAATATATATATATATATATAGATACATAGATATAGATAGATATAGATAGATGGATAGATATATATAGATATATACACATATATACATATGTATGTATGTCTATGTGCACACCTTTACTTAATAAATAAATAATAGTTATGCTTTTTGTTCATTCATCAATCGATCAATAAAATAAACATTTATGAAGTGCTAAATATATGTTTGTTGTTCACTCATTGTTCATCTTGGTTTAAGTCTTCATGGCATCATTTGGGTTTTCTTTGCAAAAAGGCTGGTTTGTCATTTCCTTTTCCATCTCTAGTTCATTTTCCAGATAAGTATTGTGTTTGTCCTTTGCTGTCAAAGAAGATCATGCCATCAGAGAAATGAAGACATGACTAGCGCTTGACTTTGTTTTGAGTGAAGGAGGGCTGAGCAGGTCACCAGCCTCACTTCTCTTCCAGAGCCATCTGAATCCAGAGATGATTCCTGGGATCCAGGGTGCTCTGGGAGACCTTGTTTCTTGACTTCATTAAAGGGGCCATGTCCTGGCTACTTCTTAAACAGGCCTATTCAATTAATGGGTGTTGCCTCAGTGAGTGTCTGCAAAGAGCTTGGCCTAAAGGGCCCAAGGTCTCCCAGTGCTTCCTGGGTCATCTCCACTCATCCTGAGGAATATCAGGTCTCTGGATTCAGATGGCTCTAGACGAGAAGGGAGACTGGTGACTTGCACAGCCCTCCTTCACTCAAAACAAAGTCAAGTGCAAGTCATGTTATTATTTCCCTGATAGCATGGTCTTCTTTGACAATGAAGGACAAACACAATCCTGTGAGGAGATGTATCTGGCTGAGTCCTAGCTGAGTAACCCACCTCCCCCTCCCCGGTCCACCTCCCTCTGAACATTTGGATGGCCAAAAGATGCCCAGTTGACTTGGGTTTTACTGTCTCCTCTCCTCCCCTCCCCTCTCCTCTCCTCCCCTCCCCTGCACTTCCCTTCCCTCCTCTCTCCTCTCCTCTCTCTTGTGCCCTATCCTGTCCTCCCTCAAAACTTTAAACCTACTGCACTCTGAAACTGGCAATCCATTGGGGTCCTGCCTGAGGGCTCCTCTGGACCTTCCTAGCTTCAGAGTGATTATCAATAGTAACTGTTGCTGTTTCCCACCCAGGGTGATATCTTCCTTTTTTTTTTACCTCATTAAAGGGGTCTTGCCCTTGCTACTTCTTAAACAGGCCTATTCAATTTTACAGATAAGGAAACTGAGGCAAAGAGGATTAAGTGACTTGCCCAGATCAGACTGCTGGTAAGTGTCTGAGGCCAGATTTGAAATTAGGAAAATGAGTCTTCCAGACATCAAGCCTGGTGCTCTATCCACTGGGCCACCTAACTGCCCTAGTTGATGTTAGGCACTATGAAAGTCCCAGAGATAGAAAGAAAAGAAGTACAACATTGATGAGCTTTCTGATAGAACAACTTTAATATTAATTGTCAAGATTTTTTTGGGATACATGAGAAGTAGTGCATATCTTCTTTAAAAAAAAATTCTTTGGGATGGGGAACTATGTTTTTCAGTGCTGTCAATCAGACCTTTGGGGCTAGTATTGCAATTCATTTTAAAATGTTAAAAAAGGTGAAACTTGAGAGATAAGTGAGAAGAATGAAAGGACATACTTGATTAAATTCCAAACTTCCCTCAAAATTTGGTGAAAGATTGAAATTTACTCATCAAGAATGACCTTTTTAAAGGTCCATTGGTGTATGAATGTAGGTGTTCAAGTATTTAGAGGTCTCAGCAAGGAAAGGAACTTGTAAGAGAGAAGAGATTTAAGCAGGCAGGACAGGTTTAACGACAATACTGCTAAAAGTAATATGATTTTTGGGACTTAGGATGGGGGGAGGATTGATAATTAAATCACATAGTAATCTTTGCTGGGGCATTGGCCATGAAAATAACCCATTTGGAGCAATGGGATTTCAGGTTTGCTGGCCTAGAGGATAGCTATTTGTCCTTCATTCTCCACAAAGGACTATAACAACAGAAAGATGATTCCATGACTTTCACATGAATTGGATTTAAGTGAGGGAGGGCTGTGCAAAGTCATCAACCTCACTTTCTCCTCCAGATTCATCTGGGCCTAGTGGCAAGATATACAACAGGACAATTAGAGATACCATCCAGTTTAGAGGGAAGGAAGGAAGGAAGGAAGGAAAGAAAGAAAGAAAGAAAGAAGGGAGGGAGGGAGGAAGGGAGGGAAGTTAAATCTAGTATCTACCACATCTGACATTATATGCTCTACTTCTCAAGTTAAAGGAAGGAGAGACATGTCTATCTTCAAATTTCTATTTCATTTTCTTACAATTTCACTGCATTTGGATCTCACACATGATAAGTCAGTTTTCTTTGATGGGTTGGCATCATCTCTACAATGTATAGCATTAAGTGGTTGCCTAAGGTGCTAAAATATTATATGACTCACCTGAGCTGGTTCATGGTAAAGATGGAACCTAAATAGAAGTTTTCCTTGTAGCAAAGCTAGCTTTCTAGTTGCAATAGTTCATATGAATACACAAATACTTACCATAGCACCTAGAGTTATATTTTTAATTATAAATGGATGACACATTTGAACAGATCTTTCATTTCATTTACTTAAACCAACACTAATCAAAATCTCAGTTTGCCTTAGTAGGTTGTTTATCTTAGTAGCTCTGGCTGAAAATTATCACCCTTTGAGCAATCTAATGGTGGATATTTTCAAACTTAAGTAACTATTCTTCAGATGCATACACACACACATATATATATATATATATATACATATATATATATATATACATATATATATACACATATACATAAAGAGAAGGAGAGAGAGAGAGAGGGAAAGAGAGAGAGAGAGAGAGAGAGAGAGAGAGAGAGAGAGAGAGAGAGAGAGAGAGAGAGAGAGAGAGAGAGAATTCATTTGAATCTGTACTGGAATCCCTATCTTGGGATACAGTATTGGAGATTACACAACTAGCAAAACACTGAATAAATAGAAATTAAAAGCATTTGTGTAGCACTTACTATGTGTCACATATTGTGCTTAGCATTTTACTATTATTGTTTCATCTGATACAAAAATTACGGAAAAAGATGCTATTATTCTCATTCCGTTGATGAAGAAATTGAAGCAGACATAGGTAAAGTGATTTGCCAGTAGTCAATCAATTAGTGAGTTTTTGACAGTGGATTTGAACTTCCTCAGTCTAGGCCCAATGTTTTATTCACTGAGTCACATAGTTGCCTTTACAAATCATGTTAAGGTCTTAAAGTATGTTAATTGAAGAGGAATATTTTAATGTCTTCAAATTATTTTGAAAGCCAGAAATCCATATATAGCAGAAGAAGCAGCTCTCTAACAAAGACAAAGTCATTTTTTTTTCCAAATTAACTATTAAATGTTTGCTTCATCATCAAAGGGTAAAATGTTGAGTGTAGGTTCAAAGAATCAAATTCAGAACTGGAAGAGATTTTTGAGATCATCTAGTTCAAGCTCCTTTTACAAATATGGAAATTAAGGCCCCATAAGCTGTAGTTTTTTACCCACAATCACACATCTTATCAGTATCTAACTCAATATTCATATTCAGGTCCCCAGTTCTCTTTTTCTGGATCAACATACTGTACTACAGCAAAGGATTTAAGCTATATATTTGTGGTATGAAGAATTTTGCTCCTTTTATGAATATTTCTGTAGCAGGAATGACTGGACACATATTTCATAATCTCTTTCTCCTTAGTTCTCCATTGACAACATTAGGTACCCAAATAACTTCACACTGAAGTACTTAGCAGTAAGAAATGCCAGAGACCAGATGTCCCATTAGCCCATGAAGTAGAGCAGGTCTAATGTTCTTATTCCTTCTAAAAGAAGAATCTCTTATAAGCAATAAGTATGCTCAATAATCCTGAGAGGATGAGATCAAATGACAGTGGGTGGAGGAGGGGAGATAACCGCACTATAATCTTCAGAGAAATGATCATATAATATTTATATTATTTATTATTAAGTCGTGAAATTAGACCTGGCCCTCCATGATACCTTTACTTTTGAATTTTCACTTTTATGTAATACATGTATCAGTAATAAAGAACTAGATTCATTTACTCGTTTAAAATTCTAATTTTTAACAGCAATAATTCTAACCTGTACATTTCTCCATAAAATCACAGAATATTAGAGATAGAATGTTCTTACTGTGTGTGTATTCTAATGAATTCTATGGATTCCATCCAAGAATAATGTTTTAAATGTTCATAATAAAATATATAGGCTTACAAAGGAAATTAACCATGTTGAAATAGTTTTCAAAATATTTTATATCACAAATCCAGGTTAAGAGTCTTGATCCAGTCAAAATGTTTGATTTTCACATGCGAAAGAATTGTCAAAATGTGTTAAAGCTTGTGCTCAAGTTTACAAAGCTGTTTTGACATATAGAATAACTTACATGATACATTAAATGAAAAGAGACACCTATATGCCAAGTTAAAGCAAAACAATGACCAGAGAAGGAGTCAAGGAGAAAGACGAAATACAACAAATAATTTTTTGGAGAAGTTTAAGTTAAATTCTATGAGTTTTCCATACAATTTACTATCCTTTCCTAATTATGTATTGATTCAGAATGCTTGTGCAATGCACAGTTCTGCTTCTACTAGTCTATTATGGTGCCCATCTTTTCACAGCTCCTTTGATAGCTGTTATTCCATTTTTTTTTTTTTTAGTTTCGTTTAAAGTCATCTGTCCCTGGCAGAATATGCTGAACCATGATATCTTTAGTTCCAGATTCTGTGTTTCTCTTAATGAAGCTCTCGAATACTACTACACTCTTGAATCATAGTAAGTTTTCAGGCAACTAACACCCCCCTCCCCCGACCAGTTAGTTTTTAAGTGAATTGCTCCCTATCTTTGCTTCCCTCATTCTGTGCTGATAAAGTAGGATTTTGATCCCAACTATCAGCCTTTAAACTTATCTTGATTACATTTTAGAAATAGAGTCAGAAAGAACTGGGTTCACATTCCATCACTGACACCTATTGGTGATGTAACCATGTGCAAATCACTACCTTTTCTGGTCTGGTCAGAAACTCTGAAAATCTTCCTATCTCAGATTGATATTTTTTGAGTGGGCAAACTGGGCCATCTTCTGCCTCATTTTCCACCTACCCTTAAATCACTGGATGGGTGTTGCCTCAGACAAACAGAGATCTGGGAAAGACTTCAGCTTAAAAAGGACAAGGCCACCCACTGACTGTCGAGTCATCTCCAGTTGTCCTGACCTGTGTTTTACTACTTGACTCCGACGACTCTCGAGGAGAGAGTGAGGCTGATGACTTTATACATTCCTGCCTCACTTAAATCCAATTCACTTGCAACTTAAGACATCACCCGCCTAACATCATCAGGCCTCTTTGAGAATGCAGGATGAACATCATCAAACAGAAACAATTCTTCAGGTGACTTCATATAACATAACTGCTAAATCAAGTTCTGGTCAGAAATAATTACCTTTCTTTCTAATCTTACAATTTTCTGAATGCCCCATTCTTATTCAGAACACCACCACTCCTCCAGTTACTCAGGTTCACAACCTCAATATCATATTCAATTCCTCTTTTGTATCACTTCATATATCTAATCTGTTGCCGTCTTGTCATTTAGATCCTTACAATATCTATATACTCACATAGCCAGCCGCCTAAGTGATATTACATCATACTTGGCCTGTGACAATAAGTATCTAGTTGATCTCCCTGCTTCAAGTCTCTCCATACTCCAAACTGTCCTCTACACAGATGCCAAAGTGATTTTCCTGAAGTGCAAGTCTGAACATTTCATTCTCCTATTCAATAAACTCCAATGGTTTAATGGTTCTCAATCATCTGTAGGAACAAATGAACACCCCCCTACTTGGCAATTAAAACCCTTTAAAACATAGCCCCTTTCTACCTTTCCAGCCTTCTTACACATATATCTTCTGGTCTGTTTCTCAAACACAGCCCTCCATTTCCCATTCTCTGGCTTTGTGTCTTTTAAATGACTATTCTCATAATAGTAAGAATTTTCTTTCTCACCTCTGTCTTCTATTCCTATAAATATATACCTATACATGAACATGTCTATGTATATGTACACATGCACAAGTGTATATAAGTATATACATACATAAACATGTGAACATGCATGTTACATATATTTATTCTGCATATTGTCTCCTCCTCATTGAAATGTGAACTTTATCAGGGCAAGGACCATGTCTTTCTCCTTCTTTGTGTCCTCAGAAATTAGCACAATGGCTGACATTTCCTAGTGGACAGACTATTCACAATCTGCCATTGGGAAGGAATGCGAAATCTTTATTTTTCCACATTGATAATATCTCAGATCTTTTCAGTCAATTTTTAAAAGTGAATTCCATCCTATTAAACTCATAGCAATATTTTAGCCTATCCTAGGCATACTTGTGATTGGAGGGCCAGATACTGAGCTAACTTGAGTGAATAATGAGGACAGTTCTAAATATAACCTTGTTAAAGGTTGACTGATTTGATTGTCTTGAATCTCAGTGTACCATGAATAGTCAAGCTTATATTGATACCACACTCTTGATTGATAGACTATTAATAACAGTTCTGGGAATGGTGTGGTCTTATGCCAGCTGCTCTCTATTTATTGTATTTAATAAATAATGGAAATTAATTGAAGTGTGGAAAATCAGAATTCCAACTGCAACTGCAATTTTATTCTCATGGCAAATTTGTTTCATCTGTTTTTATTCTTTTATATCCTCTCAATATAATTGTCTAGAAATACCCTTGCCTATATTAAACCATAGGCTTAGAGTCATTCATCAATCTAGCCATTGGAAGTAATTGATAGTAATGCAAGTACAGAACTCTAAATCATGAAGGAACTCGCTGCTCACAGTCAGATAATTTGCTTTCACTGCTTCTTAGATAACAACCATCAAATTATAAACTGTATGGAAAAATGAGGTTTTTTTTTTCAAAAGCCACTTTTAGCTTATAGCTTTCTCCTCAATTTGATAGTCCCACTTTTGAGAACACTAATTATGCTGATAGTAATTTTTTTCCCTTGCTTAAATGCCATTTCTTATCCTAAATTATTGATAGAATGAAAGAAGTCCTTTGATGAGGTAAGACTAGACATGCCAACTTTCATACAAGAATATACCCTGAGTGGTGAAACTGATTTTCCAATGACATCATCATTGCCCCAGGCCTGTGGGTAACTAACTCTAGCAAAACAGTGGAATGCAGAAGGCAATCAAGGGTTGCCTCTGGGTCTGTTTGCCCTACTTGGATTTATGACCTATATTTTTGAGATCCTGTCGTACTGGTTATTTGGACCTTTACATTACCAAATGGTTTAACTTATCAAGCAAGGTCTATAAGTATCACTTCACACCCTGTAGCCAAAATTATTCTCATCACATGAAGAAAAATGGGATTTCCTTACTAGACTGAAAATTTTTGAGAGATTATGCCTCATCCAAACTTTATACCTGGCAGCATGCACCCCATTGTTCACCAAAGCAATAAATGATTGTTGAATGAATACATTAAATTATATATTAGAGGGGCAAACTGTCTTGAATGATCCCAATGATTTTGTGGTATATTATACAGAGTCATGTCTATTCGGATATATCATCAAATATGCCTTCCAGATATTGTCAGAATGAAGTAAAATCATTACTCATAAACATTGAAGGACCAGTGTCCTAAAATACTTTATGTTTCTCCTGTTTACACACACAATTGAAGCTCATGTTTCCTAATCGTGAATAGCATTGCAGTATTTGAACAGTGTGATGACATTTATCCATTTAAGACTGGAGAGGAAAATATAGAAAGAGTGGTTAGATTTGGAAGAGAGGAAAGAATGGTTAATTCATAACATAAATTTAGAGTTAGAAGGGTACTTAGAGGCCATCCATTCCAACTCCTTCATTTAATAGATGAGTACACTGAGTCCTACAGAACTGAATTTGGATTGAGAACATTTGATTGTCAATAAAAATGTACATTTTGTAAACCCAACAGATACAAAATAATGCAGTGCAATAATTCAGGAAAAGGTAAGTTTATTAGAGAAATGAATTATCTTTTAAGTCTCTGAAGAAAAATTAACAGAAGGGAGAAGAAAAGACAAAAGATACTTTTGTTCCTAAATGTTGGCTAGAGGTGAGGGAGAAGAGTTTTGCAAATGAGCAGAGTTGGAGAAGTTTTTGCTAACTTTAGAATAAAGATCATTGTCTTTTATTTTTGAATCAGCATTGCATTTCTTTGGCTAAGGACACCAGCCAGGCCTGAAGCTGAAAATGAGAGATACAACAGTTGGTTGGAGGAGAAAGACTCACTGAGAACAGAAAAAAAGATTGGAAACAGAAAGAAAAAAAAAATCAAAGAAGCAATGCAGCAGATCAGCTAATCCGAATGAAAGATAATTCCTATTGAGGTGTTAGCCAAATACAGTGTCTTTCAACTTTAACTGAGATGTTAAAACATTTGTTTACAACAGAAGCTATATTCAACCGGTGACTTTCACTTATACATTCTGAGACAAAAGAAAGATACCGAATCCTATAGTTTCAGGGTTTTTACTTGATTTGGCCATGTGTAGTCCCTAGTTATGATTCTTTAATACTGTGAGACTTCATGCATAAGCTCACTTTTCCCATATACATTATGTGCATTGATGGAAGAGTAACATTGAAGTGATTGATTATGTAAATATTATGTATCTTGTTTCCATTTAGAATAAATATTTTAGTTATCATTGATTAGAAGTGGAAGATGGAAATACACAAGTTTGGGCTCATGAACTATAATGCTGATGGTATCAATAAAACCATAATAATTACCGGTGGGAAGTAAGGGTTAAAAGTCATGATACAACAGCTCCTAAGAGAAGGCTTTCAACCTGTAAAAGTGAGTGCAGGTGGAATGAGAAAATCAGACTCATTTCAGAGATTTACAAAACTTAGGAGATGTTACAGGTCAATGTTGCATCTCCTTGTTTAAATTGATGTCACAGTAATTTCTGGAAATGCATGCATACAAAAATAAACAGTCTTTTTATTTAAATCACTTAGGGTTGAACTATTTGTATTGATCTTTTTTTTTTAGTAGTCATTATTTACATTGTTCATTTGATTCTGCTAATTTCATTCTGAAACAGGTCATATACACCTGCCCCCTAAGCTTCTGATTCCCTGATATGTATCATTTCTTACTTCATATTTCTCACCACGTTATTTATTGAAGTACTGTCAATCATAGGAATAAGAAAATCAAAAGATCAATCAGGAAGGGATAACGAAAAGCACTGCTGGCTCAGTTGGAAGCTCTTGGGTTCAAGTCTTCATTCCAGACTATTAACTATGTGATCATGAATCAGACCTTTCACTTTAATGAACCTCATTTTTTTCTCATATGTATTATTAAGGAAGTAAAACTTGATCTATATGTAATATTGCAGATCAAGCACAAGAAAGTTTTCAATTAGGGTTTCTTATTCTTTTGATCTCCCTGAATGCCAATGGTGTCCTCAAAAAATGTGACTTTGTATTTATTTGGTATATCAGCTGAGTGGATCCCCATGAACGCACATATGAGTGTGCATCTATATAATAAAATATGCTTGATCAGGATTGTTTTTTTATCTCTTTATCACCAGTGCCTGGCAGAGTTTTTGGAAAAGAGTAAGCACTTAATAAATGCTTGTTGATTGATCCGTTTTCATATTTTTGCAATTGATTTTTCATTTTCCTAACCCTCACCAAAATAAAAACCAACTGGCCCACGGACTCAGAAACATCTGCCTTCTTCAGATCAGATACTTCTTTCTATATATATATGCAGGCTTTTTTAAAAAATCTTCTCAGGTCCAAGTTCCCTCCTTCTCCAAATTACTTTTTTTTGCATATGTTTTATATCAAATTATTAACATATATCTTAAATTCCTACAACTGAAAGTTAACCCAGTGAGAGAAGGAAAAATTTTGTTTTTGCATTCTTATCCTCAATGCATGGTTCAAAATAGATAATAATTTTCATTTATACAGTAATATAGTTTCATAGGTGCGATTCTTATACATATTTTACAGATGAGGAAACTGATGCTGATAGGCTTTAAGTGACATGAACATGGTCAAATAGATGGTGTGTAAAAGCAGACTTTTTCCTCATCTCTTGCCAACTCCAACTGCCTCTAAATAGTTGTTTTCATGTTGAATCCAATCCTCCTCCCCATTACATTGTGAGATCCAGGAAAGCAGACAAAAGTTTATGTCTTTCTTCTATTAATCAAGTCATCCATTAACCTTTACTTAGTGCCTACTATGCATCATGCACAGTGCTAAGAACTAGGACTAAGCAATCTTCATATTCCTCAGGGCTTAGTTATTCATACAGTAAGAGCTTAATAAATGCTTGCTGATTTGATTTAATAGGTACTTGTTAATTGATTGAAATAGACATTGAAATACATCATGTTAGACCTGTAAGGAATATTAGAGAGCACTTAATCCAACTCCGACATTTACAAAGGAGGAAATTGAAGCAAAAGAAGTGAAGGAATTTGTTTAAGATCATATAAACACTGAAGGACATTTTGGAATTTTAGAAACTCAGGACTCAAGGTCCCCAAGTCTCCATTCTTTTTTTGCAATGTCAAGATGCATTATCACAACAACTGTATTCAGCGGGGAAGTTTTTCCATTTTGAGACTTGGATTGATTCAGGTGCTGTAGTTAACTTAGATCTTTAAGTATGTGTAGAAGTTATAGGGTATCACAAATTTAGGAGGAAATAAATATTTCATTTCAGTCTGTGTTTCTAAGATACTCTCTTGAGTGACTCAGTAACTTGTGAAACATAAGTATATAAAGCTTTGCTTCTCTCAATTTAGAAGCATATACATCACTGACCTTAGGAGGCATTGCATATTCATGGGTAGGGAGTGTTCTATTGTACTCAAACACTTCTGAAGGACTTTCATTTTTTCTCTATGGAATTTGAAAGTGTTCTTTACTAAAATGTTTGGGATAGCTTCACATTGAAGAAGACTTCTTATTTCAGACATATACGAAGACATCCATATCAAGGAATCAAAGGAAAGAGAAAAACATTAGGGGAGTAATTGGAAGGTCCCTATGAGACCTACTCATTCAATGCTTTCATTTTTTTTTTTCAGATGAGGAAACTAAGCCCTTATTCTACCCAACACAAATATTGTAGAAACCTAGAGAATATGGAGTCATGAACATTTGAGTTCAAATCTGGCCTCAGACACTTCCTAGCTCTGTGACCCTAGGGAAGTCATTTAACTTTGTTTGCCTCAATTTCCTTATCTGTAAAATGAGCTAGAGAAGGAAATGGCAAACCATGCCAGTATCTCTGCCAAGAAAACCCCAAATGGAGTCACAGAGAGTTGGACCTAACTATAAAATGGCAGAAGAACAAAGTCTAACTTTCTGTTTTTGTAGATGAAGAAACTGACCCCATTATATTAGAAATGGATGATAGATATTATCCAATACAACCTCCTCACATTACATCAAAGAGAAGTAGAGCATAACTATGACCAGAACTGAAGTGTTCTGGTTCCTAGGCCCAGATGATTTAGTTTATGCTACAGAGACTGTCTGGTATAATGGAAAGAATTCTTGTTCTGGCATTGGAGGAATGAGTTCAAATCTCAGCTTATTTACTTACTGTGTTGTCATCTCTTGGCCATGTGTAACAGCAAGGACCCTGACATACACAGGAGGAACTGTTGTATAGGTTTTTACGTAGATCCAATTTTCTAAAAGGAAAGAAACTTTTGAGGGGTAAACCACCTCTTTAATGAAGCACATATATCATTCACTTAGTTCAGGGGAAAACGTCAGTACCCTGAACCTCAGAGAAAACACAGAGAAACAAAGATCAAGAGATAAGGTTTCGAACTGTCTGATTATAAACAATACATACATCACAGATCAGCAGATAGATCCAACTGTCTGACTATACAAACATGGTTACCAGAGAGAGAAGCATCGACATCCAGGTTTTCAAACGTGAGGGGCTCCATAGCAGCTGCCCAGAGTCTCTTCTGGACAAATAAACACTTCCAATGAGCCCCAAAGTAAAATCCTCACCTCAGAGTATTTATACATTTTTTAGAGCCAGAGGGCATCACAACAACCCTTGCGAACCACTGCCTCATGAGAACTTAACAAAAGGTGTGGGCTCCTTTAATCAAGGCTGCTTTAATGGGCAGGCCAGTCAATGCGTGGGGATGATCTTTAACTCTCTAAAATAAGTGACAATACTTTTGAAATCTGTCTATGTCACACAGCAACCAGATTTTGCCTTTGCCTTATAAATCAAATACTATTTTATAATAATGTAAAGTAACAAATCCATTAGTAAGCATTTTTATGTGTCTGCTGTGTATCTGGCATCAGTGTTCCATGATGGGAATTTAGAGACACAAACGAATATTCCCTCTTTTGAGAGGCTTATTTTCTAATCAGAGGAGAGGTGGCTGAATGTAGAAAACTGAGATAAAATAGAGATGTTTGTTTGAAGGTGGGAAGAAAGTAGGAGCTGGGAAAGGTTTTATTCAGAAGGTGGAACTTGAAGGAAAGCAAAAATCAAGAGGGAGTGCATTCTGGGCATGAGATTCTGGACATGTATAGAAACAATAAGAAGATGAATGGCTAAATTTCTAGTATGTGTAGAAGAGGACAATGAAAAATGAAGTGGGAAAGGAAATTGGGGATGAGTTATTGTGCAGATATACTCCACCAGGCCTCAGCACAGACCAGACACAACCACCAAGACTCCAACATAGCAGCAGGGAAACTGCAATATAACTACAGCCTCCAGCAACACCAATCAACCCCAGACATAGGTGTGCTCCGTGTGCCTCAGTGCAACATCAGAACAGCACCAGGTAAATAGCCAGAGTCTGCAGCCCAAGACAGTGCCTCTTCTTCCCTGGGAAAAGGGTTCCAGTATACAAGAAAGGGAAGAAAAGGAGACAAAGAGACAAAGAGGGACTGACAGAGAGAGAGAGAAACAGAAAGAGAGAGAAAGAGATAGAGAGACAGAGAGAGAGACAGAGAGACAGGCAGAGAGAGACAGAGACAGAGAGAAGCATACAAAAACAACAACGAAAAGAATCTGACTATAAAATTATTATGGTGACATGGAAGACAAAAACACAGACTCAAGAGAGGGCAGTAAAGTCAAACCACCAGTATTCAAAACCCCAAAGAAAAATGAGAAGTGGTCTCAAGTCCAGAAGGAACTCTCAAAAGACTTTGAAAGGAGTTTAAAAATCATACAAGAAAGGCAGAAAAAATAGGGAAAAGAAATGAGAATGATGCAATAGGATGATGAACAAAAAGAGTCAACAGCTTGGAAAATTACTTAAAAAGTAAGAATTGGTCAAATGAAAAAAGAGATACAAAAATCCATTGAGAAAAAGAACTCCTTAAAGAGTATAATTGACCAAATGGAAAAGAAAGCACAAAAGCTAATGAAGAAAAACACTTTAAAAGTGTTTGGTCAAATGGAAGCTAATGACATTATGAGATATCAAAAATCAATAAAAAATTCAAAAGAATGAAAAAAATGGTAGAGAATTTAATATACTTCATTGGGAAAAATCTCACCTGGAAAATAGATTCAATAAGGACAATATTAGAATCATTGGATTATTTGAAAGCCATAATCAAAAGAAGGACATGGAGAAGATCTTCAAGGAAAGCAGCCCTGATGTCCTGGATTAAGAGGGCAAAATAGGCACTAACAAAAACTCTGCTGGTCATCTCTGGAAAGAGATCTTAAAATTAAAAAACCCCAAGATATCCAAATTTCAGAATTTCTTGGTTAAGGAAAAAAAAAAAGTACTACAAAAATAACCAGAAAGAAACATTCAAATATTGGTGAGTGACAATCAGCAGCATACAGGACTTGGCAGCTGCAATATTAAAGGACTGGAGGTCATGGAACATGATATTCCAGAGGGCAAAGGAACAAGGGCTAGAATCAAGAATTACTTACCAGTCAAAATTAAGAATAACACCTCAGGCAGAAAATGGTCTTTCAGTGAAATGGAAGGAATTCAAGTTTTCATAAGGAAAAGATCAGAATTAAACCAAAAAAAAAAAAAAAAGATAAGAGTTAGAAAGCATTTATGAAATGTAGAGTAGATAATTTTTGATCGATTTTGATTTTAATTTTGATTAAATTAAAAAGGTTTTGTACAAACAAAATCAATGCATTCAAGATTAGAAGAAAAGCAGAAAACTGTGAATTAATTTTTACAGCAGGTATCTTGGATAAAGGCCTCATTTCTCAGATATATAGAGAACTGAGTGAAACTTACAAGAATGCAAGCCATTCCCCAATTGATAAATGATCAAAGGATATGAGCACCAGTTTTCAGATTAAAATATCAAAGATATCTGTGCACATATTGACATGTTCCAAATTACTTCTGATGACAGAAATGCAAAGCTATTTCTATATATTCACTTATCACAAAGAGAAATAATGTCCATAACCAGATAAAGAACTGCAGATCTAAGCATTTTTCACTTATTTTATCTTTCTTCTTTTATTTTTTTGATATTTCTTCTTCCATAGTTTTGATGAATATGGAAATAAGTTTTATATGATCCCATACATATATACATACATGCATATGTATATACTATATCAAACTGCCTACCCTTTTCAGGATAGTGTAGGGAAGGGAAGGAGGTAGAAAAATTTGAAACTTTTGTAAAAATGAATTCTATTTTTTGATATGTAATTAGGGGAAAACAAAATACTATTCAATTTTTCAAATAAATATAAGGAAACTGAGAAAAAAGAAAAGAACTGGGAATGATTGAATATGGCAAGTACCCAATAACTTCCTTAAAATGACATTTATTTTATTTATGTCAGGAAAAAAGGTGAAAGATAAAGTGGATATATGGATCTTATATTCTAAGTCAGAGGCACCTTCATCTAATTCCTGCCTCTGTCACATAGTGACTTTGTGACCCTATTCAAATCATTTCAGCTCTTGGTAGCCCAGAAAACTCTCTCAATCTGTAAACTACATAAAAACTGCAGATTTATATTAGTAGAGGAAATATCTTTATCAGAAAGCTCCTCATGTCAATGAAATAATCAGAAAAATTAATAGAATTCCAGGAAACTAATAAAACAATAGAATAGGAAATGATTCGTGGCTAATTTAATCTGTATCAAAATAACCAGGCAAATGATTTTTATTTGCTAGAGAACTGATTAAAATTAATACAAATAGCCAAGTCCCCTCACCACATTTGAAGTATTTATAGGGAACTCTCTTAATTTGTAGTGAGAATGCTGAGTAACATTCTATATCTTTGGAGTTAAAATGAGAATTTTGGAAAGGCAAGGTTTTCTTCACCCTTCATTAAGGAAACCCCATAAGGTTCCAGTTTTTTGTGGGAAATGAATCCAGGGAGAAGAAAGAAAAAGACTCTTACATGGAGGTGAATAGAGTTTTGACAAATATCTTTGATTTCTAAATTTTCTCCCTAGAATTTCTGGTGAAGTGTGACTGTGTGTGTGTGTGTGTGTGTGTGTGTGTGTGTGTGTGTGTGTGATCCCAGACCTTCTCTTGGCTATGTTGAAATATCTATCTTCCAACAGGAAAGTTCTTTGTACTTTCTGGCATTTCCAAATATCTACAACTTCTCTTATGTCTGTTATTTATTTGGGTAAATGGGTTTACTTAATATTTATTGTATGTGATAATCCTTTGAGTAATTATGATTTGGTAAAAGGACTTAAAGTAGCAAGTACAAGCTAAGGATTCCCATTTAAGACACAGTGACTAGGAAAGCTGTCAGCTTTTTGTTATGAATCCAAATAATTATACTCCCAAACCAGCAATACTTAGAGGGACAGATGGATATAATTCTAGTCTCATAACCCTCTCTCAGAGGAAAACAAAGCAATAAGACTTAAAAGCCTGCCTCTTGATTTACCTGCTCCTCTAAAAGCAAGAATATGAGTCTCCTTTGGAGAGATGTAGGCAAGGCTCCAAAGACACCTATCTATGCCTTTCTAGAACTGAATTGAAAAACTCATGAATATACTTAATATAAATAGGTAGCCTATACATCATAAACAATATTGGAATGAAGAAAAAATGATAAAGATATGGCAGTGAATTAAAGCAATTTTATTTGGGCCTAGTCAAATTAGTTATTGACAATGAAAAATGGAAAGTAGTTGAAGAAAAGGTCATAAATAGCAAATATACAATTTGATATAAAAGTTTATTAGATTTAACTCAGTCACCATAAAGAGAAAAATAAAAGAGTATAAAAAGCACCTCAAACAGCCAACAATTTGTTTTTCCAAGTGAAGAGATATAACAATAAAGATAATATTGATTTGATAATGAAAGAGCATGAGCACGATCACTTCCTGAAACAGAGCCAGAAGTGGAAGAAAGGAAGATGAAAAATAAACTCAATTTATCAGTCATTCCGTTGATCCTTACAGGTGAAATTAAAGTGAGGATAAAAAAATGCTGAAGACCTGTATTTCTAAAATAATAAACTCTTGTACCATTAAGAATTTTAGAGGGACAACATTTAGTCAATATCACAATATCAAATTCTCTTCTTCAGAGCAATTGACCAAGAAGAATACAAAGTTGGGAAAGCCAACAGAATAAGATTAGAAAAGATCTGTTTGGAGAATGATATTTTTGCACAAATGGTGGAATAATAGGAAGATATCCAAGCCAGAAAGAAGTTATCAGACTTAATCCTTATCCATTTGCCCTCACCACCAAGCTCTATAGGAACTCATACACACACACTCTCTGTCTCTGCCTCTGTCTGTCTCACACATAGAAACATTAAATTCATACACAATGACTGAAAGACAGCAGTAACTACCAACACCTATCCTGTTTTCCTATGTATTGTAAATAAAATAAAAATCGTATTTTAGGATGTTGGTAAGGATGTGATAAGGGAATATTATAAATAATATCCTGTAGTTAATTAGGTCTTTGCAATCAGACAACTGATTGAAACTAGAAAATAAACATAAAATATGCCATTCACTAGGCTTGGAATCAGAAGACTTACACAAATGCACACACACATACACACTACATACAAACACATATACACACACACACACATATATATATATATATACATATAGTTTTTAAGCACAAATATGTATCTGTAAGCATATATATATATAAATGTTCAATATTTTTTTTTGATTCATGTCCGACTTTGTGATTTCATTTAAGGTTTTCTCATCAATGATACTGGAATTATCATCTCCTCCATATTTATACACACATATATGAATATATCTGTGTATTTAACACAATCAAACAAAAGAAAGGATTTATTAAAGTCATATTGGGGGTAAGTGGTGGAGATATACATATAATGAATAAAAACTTTCTAGTTGTGATGAGTTTACATTCTAATAGGGGAAAAGAACACATATAAAACATGCAAAAATAACAGTATAAAGTATATATATACATATTAAGAACAAGGTACTGTGGGAAGGAAGGAACTAGCAATTTGAGAGATTAAGAAAGACTTCATGCATAAGATGTGGACACACAAATAAACATATGTAATTTACACTCACAGGCATACCATTCAACTATAGCCTTAGCTCATTATCTATATGCTCCCAAGAGATAATGAGACAGGAAAGGAATTTATCAGGAATTTTTTGGATGAATAAATAAATAATAATAAACATATATATAATATAATAAATAATGCACTTAAGAAAGTGTATTATTTTGAATGACTACATACTACTTCCTGAAAAAAATGTCCAATTTTTTTAATCCAGTCTTCTAAAAATGTTGAAAGTCTAAGAGTCATTGGTCACTATAGTCTCTCATATATTAAAGGGAACAATCATTAAAAAGGACAATGAAAATGTACATGCTAGGCAGGAGGACCTTGTACCATTTCAAACAAGGAAATGAGCTGGAAAAATAATAAAAAAGAAATAATCAAAGAAATATTTGTTTAAAATGAAGGCACAGTAATGTGAGAGAGACAAAGGTAACTGATGGTCAGCCTGTTTCTTATGTTCCTATTATAATATTATGCAAATGAGATACTCTATTAATATTGTGTGGTGGCCCCTAGGACAAAGTTATGAAAAATCTTACTTATCTTACTGGAAAACATAACAAAACAAAACAAGCAAAAAAACCCCCAGCAATTGAAATGTTTTGATCTGTAACAATCAAAGAAATATCAACATTAATATTATCATAGATATATTGTTATACCTGAAAGGGGTGGAGAACCAATGACCTTGAAGCTACTTGTGGTCTTTTAGTGTGGTCCTTGATTGAATACAAACTTCACAGAGCAAATCCCCTTAATAATTTGTTCTGCGAAGTTAGGATTCAAAGGACCACAACTGAAGAACGAGAGGGCCACATGTGGCCTCAAGGTGGTGGGTTCTCCACTCTGGCAGAAATAATGTGATGTAAATTGAGGGGATGACAATGATAATAATAATAATAATAAACTTCACAGCCACATAATTGTGATATTCATTATAGTTTTGATATTCACATATTTTATTAAACATTTTTTATAAAAATATTTGCGTCAAGCGCATAGTATAAGTATCACCTTTGCTTTTATAGGTAAAGAAAGTCAAGCGTAGGGAACTAGAATGCATTGTTAGTTGCCACGTTGCTAGTAGTTGGGAAAATAAGAATTTAAATTGGATTCTGATTCTGTGTCAATCCTTCATACCAAGTTTTACTGATTTAAGATCGGTAAATTATTTTTGTTTTAATATTTGATAACTATTTCAAATTGCTTCCTTATTAATCCTATAAATTCTCCTTTACTAATATTAAAACCTGTACTTGTTTTCCTAAGAGATCAGAATCACAAAAAGGTTAAAAAGCATTTCTCTTCCTCATTTGATTCGATTCATATATTATTTAACTATTCATTCATCGACTTGTTTGCTTATTTGTTCATAATTTACTTATTCGTTCCTTTATTTGATCATTTATTTATTTGTATGCAGGGGTTGAGGTGTGTGTGTGTGTGTGGGTGTGTGTCTTAAGAATTGGGTGGGTGAGCCACTAGTAAGTGATTGTTTTTTTTTTTTTTTTCTTGAAAGATAAGATGGTTATAGACGAATAGCCTTTTGGAGGTATTTACTGATAGGAGAACTACATGCCACCAACCTTGAAATTAATTGCCTTTCAACTGGAATGATTCTTTATCAGATCTGATCTCCAACACCCCCAAGTACCATGACAGTCTTCGCACTTTTTGGATGTTTGCTGACACAATCTTCTCCCGAGATCTTGGAAATGTGATGCTTTGTTCTCTCATCTCCATTTAGCTGTCTACTTTGAAGAGCTACATCATACCTTGGGGGGTGGGGGAAGGTAACTGAATACTTGGGTGAAACGTGGAGGAATGAACTCAAGTTTTTGATGTCACTTCTGTAATCCTGGAAACAGAAACACCAGAGTGTAGATGAAACTATTACCTAATGATAGAGAGCAACATAGGAAATACAAGGCATAGCAAAGAAGTTCACATTAATTTGATTTTGCTTGCACTGGCAATTTAAGCACAATTTTTTTAATTAAATGCAAAAAGTAGACCATTTTACTCAAGCTAATTATATTAATGTTTAATTAAGGAAATACATAATAAGACATTTTAAGAAAAAGATATTTCAACAATTACACATTGGCTAATATGGCATCTCAGGCTTAATTCTTGAATTTGTAGGAAAAATGTCATAAAATAACAGTAAATGAACTCAGTGACAATAAGAAATACTATTAAAACAAAAATTCATACACTCATAGTTGCAGAAAATTCCATAGAGAATAGATTTCAAGAAAGTATTCAATAAAATATTTCTGAAAATAAACAGAAGAGAGATGTTGTAGATCTACGGGGAGGCCATTGTTTAAAGTTATGGACATGAAGGTAACTGAAGTAGGTGCTGTGGAATGTTCAGAGCATGGTTAGACATCAAATATGCCAAGGCCATCTCTGGTATCCTAGGCCATTGCCAGTCATCTTAAGTTTTGTCTTGTCATGACTTCAATGGCTCTGGAAGAGCAAGTGGGGCTGATGGCTTTGTGCAACTCTACCTCATTTAAATCCAATCTCGGTCAAGACATCACCCCATGATGTCATTGGTCCTCTTAAAAAACAAAGGATGGACAACAACAGTGCCTCCTGTGCTCCAGGCACTGTGATAGGCACTTTAGAAATGTCACATTTGATCTTTTGTTAGATTCTCAACCAGATCGCTCCCTCTAACTGTAGATGTCACTCAGGTTTCTGTCCTGCTTTGTCTTTTCTCCCTCAATATGATTTCACTTGGTGATCTCAGCAGCTTCCATGGAATTTATTACATTTATGTTGACGATTTGCAGATCTATCTTTCCTGTTCCTGTCTCTCTGCTGACTTCCAATCTCCCATCTCCACCTGCCATTCAGACATCTCAAACTGGATGTAAAATAGACTTCTTAAACTCAAAATGTCCAATTAAATTATCTTTCTCTGTAAAGTCACCCCCATTATCTTCCTTATTTCTATACAGGGCAATACCATCCTCCAAGTCCCTCAGACTCAAAAACTAAGAGTCATCCTAGCTTCCTCACTATCTCCTCCACATGCAAGCTATTGCCAAGGCCTCTTGATTCTACTTTGCCAACATTTCCTGAGTAAACCCTTTCTTCTGCTCTGACACTGCCAGCGCACTAGTGCAGACCTTCATCACCACACATCTAGATTACTGCAGTAGCTGCTGGTGGGTCTGCCTGCCTCAAGTCTCTACTCACTTCAATTCATTCTCTATTCAGCCATTGAAGTGATTTTCCTAAACCTGCAGGTCAGATTGTGTCACCCACCCTACTCAGTAAACTCTATTGGTTCATCATGAGGCGTGAATTTACAATATATTGTGTATAGAGTGATCTATAATTTTGTTATATAGCTTCTTAGCATGCAATACTGCTAAATCTCCACCTTTCATTTTATCTATGGTATTTCTTTTTGTTTTTGTTCCATTTTCCTTTATTAATAAATTAATCTATTTGTTTTCAGTTTTCTACAATCACTTTCTTAAGTCTTAGATTTTCTCCCCCTTCCCCTTTCTCCCTGAGATGGCATGCAATTTTATATGGGTTCTACATGTACATTCTTATTAAACACATTTTCACATTAGTCATGTTGGACAGAAGAATTAAAATGAATGGGAGAAACCATGAGAAAAATTCAAACGAAAAGATATATAACACAAGAGAAAATATTCTGCTTCATTCTGTGATCTAATTCCATAGTTCTTTCTCTGGATGTGGACGGCATTTTGCCTCAAGAGTCCATTGGGAATGTTTCATGTCCTTGCATTGCTGTGAAGGGCTTAGTCTATCAAAAGCAGTCCTCACACACTGTGGCTGTTACTGAGTACAACCTTCTTGTTGTTCCACCCCTTTCACTCAGTGTTAGTTCATGTCAGTCCCTCCAGGCCTCGTTGAAGCTCTTCTGTTCATCATTTCTTATAGTACCATAGTATTCCATTACATCATATACCACAACTTGTCCAGCGATTTCCTAGTGGATGGGCTTCTTGATTTCCATTTCTTGGTCACCACAAAGAGAGCTGCTACAAATATTTTTGTACATGTGAGACCCTTTTCCACTTTTATGATCCCTTAGGGATACAGTCCTATAACCAATACTTCTGGGCATAATATTTTTGGGATAAAGTATATTCATCAAGAGTCATTATCCAGGCATGGGTTTCACCCCATTCATTTTCAGTGATATACATATGAGGTAAATTTTTCTCCTTGAATTAGAATTCTGATTCCTTTTTCATGCTGCCTAAACTCTGACCATTTCTATATAAATACCTGAGGCCATGGGATTTAGTACTTGTTTAATTCATTTTGTGTCCTGTGACAGTTTACTGCCCCCTCACCCCCACACACTCCATGCTTTTAAGTTTCAAATCTTATTTGATGAAATTGGTAAAAGCAATTGTCATTTGCCTTCATTACATGAACGGTAACTTTGATCAGGCTTCTCCAATACCCACATTTTAAGCCATGGGTCCAGGTACTCCAATCACTTTTTAAGACATCATTAAGTTTGGAAAATGAAACTATCTTGTTTTTCTCCTCAACATATTTTGCCTTCAGTGAGCAGGTATGCCGAAACTACAATATGCAACCCTCTAATCTTTATTTTCATGCTGATAGCTTTATGAAAATTGTTAACATTTTTAGTTTTCTTCTGGGAATATCATTTGCATTCAATCAATCACCATTTCTTAAGTGTACTCTGTACCAAGCCCTGTGCAATGAACTAGGGATACAAAAAGAGATAAAAGGCAGTCCCTTCTCCCAAGGAGCTTGGAATCTAATATGGAAAGCAACTTGCAAACAAATACATACAAACAAGTGATATAAAGAATGAATAGGAAATAATTAACAGGGAAAAACATTGAAATTAAGAGGGGTTGAAGAAGATTTTCTGTAGAAGGTAGCATTTTAGTTGGAACTGAAAGGAAGCTAGGGAGATCCATGTAGGAACAGAGGAAAGAGGATATTTTAGGCATGGATAACAGTCTGAGAAGATGCCTAGAGCTGAGAAATGGAGTGTCTTGTTCTTGGAAGAGCCAGGAGGCCAATGACACTAGATAGAAGGGCTATGTTGGGGAGTGAAATGGTAGAAGACTGGAAAAGTGGATGGGGAACAGGTTCTGCAAAGCTTTGAGTTCTGAGCAGAACACTTTGCATTTGCTGCTGGAGGTAATAGAAAGTCACTGGAGTTTATTGAGTAAGAGGTGCAGTAAGATAATCAGACCTGGACTTTAGGAACATCACTTGAGTGACTGAATGGAGAACAGATCTGAGTGGGGAGAGACTTGAAGTTCACAGACCTATTGCAATAATCCAGGCATGAGGGGACGAGAATCTGCACCGAAGTGTTGGTTGTAGTGTCAGGGAATTAGCTGTCTTTGAGACATGTTAAAATGTGAACTTCACAGGCTTTGGCAATAGCGAAGATAAGGGAGGAGGGGAAGACAGTGAGGAATTATAGGATGACTCCTGAATTGTGAATTTGAGAGATTTAGAAGATGATATTGCTCTTTATAGCAAACATTTAGGGGGGAAGATGATAAATTTTGTTTTGAACGTAGTAAGATTGACACATCTGTTTGATATCCAGTTTCATATGTCCAAAAGAGAGTTGGAGATATAACATTAGAGGTCAGCAGAGATAATGGGAGCAGGATGGGTAGATTCAACTATCAGCAGTGTAAAGATGCTAATTAATCCATGGGAGCTGGTGAGATCACTAAGTAAAAATGAAGAGAAGAACCTAAGGACAGAAACCTCAGGAACATCTACGGTTTGAAGTCATGTTGAAGGTGGATCCAGCAAAGAAAATAAAGGAGAAGTGCTTAGAGACCATAAAAAAAAAACAATAATAACAACCAAAACTAGGAGATTGTAATGTCCCAAAAACTTTGAGAGAAGGGAGGATCAAGAAGGAAATGATCACTAGCATCAATAATTGTAGAGAAGTTGAGGAGATTGAAAATTCGAAAAGGTCATTGGATTTAGCAACTTTCATTATTCAATCATCTTCACTTGTGTCTGACTCCTCATGAACCCACTTGGGGTTTGGAGTGGGTTGCCATTTCTTTTTCCAGCTCATTTTACAGAGGAGGAAACTGAGGCAAAGAGTACTAAGTGACTTGATCAGGATCACACAGATTGTAAGTATCTGAGGCCAGACCTGAACTCAGAAAGATAAGTCTTTCTGACTCCAGACCTAGCACTCTATCCACTGTACCATTAAGCTGCTGCCCCAGATTTGAAAATAAAAGATCAATATAACTTTGGAGAGAACAGTTTTTGTATAAAGGGTTAAGAAGAGTGTGAGAGGAGAGAAAGTGAATGCATCTATTGTAGATGGCCATTTTGAAGGAGTTTCACTACAAAGGGCAAAAGAGAAATAGGATGATAGCAATGAAAATGGAAGGATTAAATAAAGACTTTTTCAAGATAGAAGAGACAAGGGCATTTTTGTAGGCAGTAAAAAATAATCCAGTAGAGAGGAAGAGATTGAAGATATGTGAAATAGGGGGCTTTACAGAAGGGGCAATCTTTTAGAGGACATGAGATAGAATGGGATCATTTGAACAAGTAGAGGAATTATCCTTGGTAATGAGTAAAGTCATTTCATCACATGAGACAGGGGTGAAAGAGGAGAAAGTATGAAAAGACACCTGAATGATAGAAAATGAGAAAGAGGGGAGAAGAGAAAGTTCACTACAAATGCCCTCATTTTTTTCCCTATAAAACATGAGGACAGTTGTTTTTTCATCTGTGTGTGGGGGGTGAAGGAGTGGGAAATGGGATGTTCATGAACAATGAAATGGCCCAAGTCAATGGGAATTTTGAATTGATAAGGGAGATAAAGTAGGATTGCTTAGCATCAGTGAGGTTATACAAGATAAATTTGTAGTAGACCCAACAAAATGATTGTGCTATTTTTTTGTCTACTTTCAGTAGAAAGTATGTAGAAGCTAAGGAGGCAAATGATGGGAATGATCCAAGACTGAGACTCAGTTGAGCATTATCAGTGAGATGAAAAGGGTGCTGGGGATTCAATACAGGACAATACAGAGTTGAATTGGTTCACCAAATATGGTGAGAAGTTGAGACAGTAGCTAGTAGAGAAGAAATGACCTGGGAGATTATTAAGAGGTCAAGGGAGAAGAGGCCATGGTGCAGATGAAGAAAAGGGTTATATAAAAGAAGGCAGATGGATAAGTCAAAAGTGAATTGATTTTTGTCAGAAAGGCGCATTTCAATGTTCTTGAACATAGAAGTGGTACATCTGTGGATGATAGCAAGATATCTGTGTGTGACTGAGATTGTGAGGATGGAAAATGTTTCATGGAACCTGGGTTTGTTAAGGAGCTAAGTGATTAGAGTGAGGGAGAATCAATATGTATGTTGAAGTCCCCTAGTATGATGGGAGGAATTGGGGTCAGAGAAATTTTTGGTTGTCATCTATTTTGATAATTCTTGGAATATTCTCTGTTGCATGTTCAACAACACATGTGCCACCTCCCCTTCCTCCACTCCATCTCCAGAAGCCAATAGACTCACTCAAGTGAGATACCGATGTTTTTATTTTTTGTTCTTTACTTGAGATGTTCTCAAGGTTACAATTCTTTCACACCTCCAGGTCAAATTATCTTTGACCCTCTCTGGAATGTATCCTCCTCAAAATTGTTGAGTGCAGAATTTTCTACTTTTTAGACTTCTGAACCAGGTCCTCAATTTTTTCATTTTCAGTTGGCTTACAAGAATTCTTTCATCTTTGCATACATCTGTGCCCAAATAATGAACCTCCCTTTTGCAGCAGCAGCTGCCAGTGAGTATTGAGGTTGGAAGGAAGTGCTCCTACTCACCCTATTTGCTTTTATGCCTCTCATCTTTAGGTAGAGAATCTGTGTCAATCATGCAAATAGTCATGGTCATTTTTGAACATGATCCCTAAAAGAAAGGAAAGGTAATCATAGTCACTCCTTGTGGATATCCTTGGTACAGGTCTGCACAAATTTTAGCCCACCAAAGAATTTTGGGTGGACTGTGGAAAATGTAGAGGAAAACTTATTTGTATGCAGAGGAAATCCTTTGGTTTCTTCGAGCTGCCTACTGTCATAAACCCCGTAGGGTACAGGTTGTGCAGGCCTGCCCTAAAGTCAGCATTGGGAAAGGTAGAAACCTTTTTAAAAATAAAATTTGTGTCCTGGATACATTTTCAAAATAGAAATGATATAATTACAAGATAGAAGTCATATTAAAAATCATTTTTCCAAATTCATTTTCATTCATTCATTTATTCATCTAGTAATTTGTCAGTTTGTTTATTACAAATAAGAGACCAGAAACCCAGAAAGATTAAGTGAGTTTCTTCTGGTTATATGGATGAAAACAATGAAAGCCAGATTTAAAGTTATGACTAACTTTTTGGTTTGAAGTTCAGAGTTCTTTTCGCTGACACAAAACTTCTTTTACAGTCAAATGAAGTGCACAGGACAGGAGTCTGACAGAGCTGGGTGAGAGGGAAGCTAACGGCATGTGGCAGCAGCAACAGTCGCTCCTGGAGCTTTGAGTCCACAGACTAAATGTTTGAAAGTCACCTATTTGAACTTCAGGAAGCTAAGACTGCAGAGTAAACTGTAAGTGCTCTCACTGTCCCTTGTTGATCTTGAAAAATCCAGAGAATATTGCCCCAGGAACATCCTGGAATAGTGGGGCCAACAGAAGGGGAACAGCAGTCTTTTAGTTTGGGAGGCTAGAGAGATTGACAGGAAAGATTTCTCTTGTTGTGTCTGAAGGGGACAAGTACAGGATCAGAGGTGTCCCAGGAAGCTCCACCTCAGTGGACCAGCAGAAGAACCTGAGCACCAGAGGGGTGGAGATGGTAACAACACCAGGACCCCAGGGATACCTTTGCATTTGGAAAATTGAGCACATATACCAGTGTAGTCTGGGGTCCACCAGCCACTGAACCTGCCTGTGTTCTAGCACAGTCCTAGAAGAGGAGAAGACTTTCAGCTTCCAGGCATCACCTCCTCCATACCTCATGCTGTGAGATTCAATGTAACCCTGAGGAAACTCACAAAGATTCACTTCCCCTTGACCTTGGCACACACCAGTGAACTCAGCACCAGTTAAACTGCACCGTAAGTCCCCTGTGCTCTAGAAGCAGAGATCCATTTTAAAAGCCAGAAGACAGGCAATAACATTGAGGATGAAGCAAATTAGGAAAAAAAGACAATAGAGTTTTTTTAGAGGGACAGGGAAGATCAAAATAAAAACTTAGAAGATTACCGTTTCCCTCAATATATCCTCGCTTCTATCACACCCCACCCTTCCCTTATCTGCATCTTCTCTCTTTTCTTGTAGGGCAACATTAAATTTCTATATCCCATTACCTGTGCTTCTTATTTCCCAGTTATGTGCAATAATAATTCTCAACATTTGTTTCTAATACTTTGAATTCCAACTTTTCTCCTTCCCTCCCTCCATTACCATCCTCATTGAGAAGGCAAGCAATTCAATAGCT
The DNA here is from genome assembly GCA_023548195.1 of Bettongia penicillata ogilbyi. NCBI lineage: Eukaryota > Metazoa > Chordata > Mammalia > Diprotodontia > Potoroidae > Bettongia > Bettongia penicillata. The sequence continues at coordinate 937,653 of JAJHZJ010000788.1, forward strand.
ACATTACCCTCTGTCCTACCCTGTTCCCCCCTTTTTTTATTCTCTCATTTGACCTTGTCCCTTCCAAAAGTATTTACTTGTATTTACTCCCTTCTCCCATTTGTCCTCCCTCCTATCATCCCCCTCACCCCACTTGTCCCCTGCTCCCCTACTTTCCTGTAGTGTAGGATATATTTTTATACCAAATTTAGTGAGCATGTTATTCCTTCCCTGAACCATATGTGAAGAGGGAAAGCTTCACTTTTTTGGTCTTCCTTTCTCCCTTTTCTCCCACAAGATTTTTCTTATCTCTTTTATGAGTTATAAGTGCCCCATTCCATTTCTCCCTTTCTACTCCCAGTATTTTCCTCTCTCAGCCCTTATTTTATTGTTTTTTATCATCTCTTATCATCTCTTCTGATTCAACTCAACCTGCAATCTCTGTCTGTGTGTGTGTGTATGTGTGTGTGTGTAATCCCTCCACCTACTCAAATACTGAGAAAAGTCTCAAGAGTTACAAATATTACCTTTCCATGTAGGAATGTAAACAGTTCAGCTTTAGAAAATCTACTTTCCTGGTTACCTTTTTATGCTTACCTTGATTCTTGTGTTTGAAAGTCAAATTTTCTATGCAGTTCTGGTCTTTTCATCATGAATGCTTGAAAGTCCTCTTTATCACTGAATGATCATTTATTCCCTTGAAGGATTATATTCCATTTGCTGGGAAGGTGATTCTTGGTTTTAATCCCAGTTCCTTTGACTTCTGGAATATCCTGTTCCAAGACCTTTGATCCTTTAGTGTATAAGCTGCCAGATCCTTTGTTATCCTGATTGCATTTCCATGATACTCAAATTTCTTCTTTATAGCTGCTTGAAATATTTTATCCTTGACATGAGAACTCTGAAATTTGGCCACAATATTACTAGAAATTTCACTTTTTGGGTCTCTTTCAGGAGGTGATTGGTGGATTCTTTCAATATTTATTTTGCCCTCTGGTTCTAGAAAATCAGGACAGTTTTCCTTGATAATTTTATGGAAGATATTGTCTAGGCTCTTTTATTGATCATGGCTTTCAGGTAGTCTGATAATTTTTTAATTGTCTTTCCTGGATCTATTTTCCAGATCAGTTATTTTTCCAATGAGATATTTCACATTATCTTCTATTTTTTCAAACTTTTGGTTTATTTTATAACATCTTGGTGTATCTTATAGTCATTAGTTTCCCTGAACTCAATTCTCTGTTTTAAAGAACTATTTTGTTCAGTGAACTTTTGATCCTTCTTGTCCATTTAGCTAATTCTGCTTTTGAAAGTTTCCTTCTCCTCATTGGCTTTTTGGACCTCTTTTTTTCAATTGGTTAGACTCTTTTTAAGGGTGTTATTTTCCTCAGCATATTTTTTGGTTCTCTTTTAGCAGGCTGCTGACACACTTTTCCAGCTCTTCTATGGCCTGAGCCCATTTCATGTTCATTTTGGCAGTACTGCAGGCAGAGACCTTGACTTCCTCTGACAATATGCCTTGTTCTTCCTCATCTGAAAGGGTGGAAGGAGACACCTGTTCACCAAGAAAGTAACCTTCTATGGTCTTATATTTTTTCCCTTTTTGAGGTATTTTCCAAGCCAGTTACTTGACTTCTGAATCCTTTGTCAAGAGGAGTCCCAGTGTTCCTCCTCTCCTCAGTACCGTGCTCAAGGCTGAGATTCAGATCAGTCGCTCTATTCCTCCAGGGACTTTGGGTGGAGGCAGGGCCACCACTGAGGGCTAAAGTTCAGATCAGCTGCTCAATTTCCCCAGAGTCTTTAAGCTGACCTTCCTGGACAATGGACCCAGGCTGCTTCCGCATAGCTGCCCTCTGCCTACTGCTGCCACCAACTGGGGCTACTGCTGGAGAAACTCTGTTCCCCTCTCTTCCAGCTGGGAAAGCTCTCCCACACTGACCTTTGGAGCTTTCTTTGCTGCTTGTGGGTTGAGGCATCTGGGACCCTCCCTGCCGGGAATTGTGCCCCAGAGGTGTGTTCAGGTTCTATTTCTTCCAGTGTTGTATGGTGTGTCCTGTGAGATAGACCTTTCTTGTCAGCCTTCCAGGTTACCATTAGCTGGAAACCCCTTTCATTCTGTTGTTTTATGACTTCTGCCACCCTAAAATTTGTTTAAGAGTTATTTCTTGCAGGTATTTTGCAGACTGTGGGGGAAGCGCTAGAGTATATGCATCTTTCTACTCCACCATCTTGGCTCCACCCCTCTCAAGAAGAATTTTAAATATCAAATTAAAGAGATAGAAGAAAAATTGACAAAGGATTTTGAAAATACAATTAACAAAATTAAAAAAAATAAGAATTCACTGAAAAGAACAGTTCCTTAAAAAGTAAAAGTGGCCATATTGATGAAATATTAAATTTGATTGGAGAAAATAACTGCTTAAGAGGAAAAAATTTAAAAAAATGGAAAATGAGTTACAGAAGTTAATTGAAGAAGACAATACATTAAAATTAGAATTGAGAAAGTAGAAACTAATGGCTCTATGAAGCATCAAGCATCAGTCAAAAAATTCTAAAGATGAAAAAATAGAAGAAAATGTAAAATACTTCATTATAGAAGAAATTGACCTGTAAAATCAATCCAGGAGAGAAAATCTAAGAATTATATTAGAGTATCTCCGAAGAAATCATCAATGAAAACTGCCCTGAGGTCCTAGAATCAGATAGTAAAATATTCATCAAATGGATTCACCAATAACCTCCTGAAAGATATGCCAAATTGAAAATTCCAAGGAATATTTTAAGCAAATTCCAGAATTATCAGATCAAGGAGAAAATACTGCAAGCAATCAGAAAAAAAAAAGCAATTCAAATACTGTGGAACCATAGTGAGCATCTCAGAGGATCTTGCAGTTTCTACATTAAAAGAGTGGAGGGACTGGAATATGATATTCCCTAAAGCAAAGGAGCTTGAACTAAAACCAGAGATCAACTGCTAAGTAAAACTGAGCATAATAGTTCAGGCAAGTAGATGGGCATTCAATTAATTAAGGGATTTCCAGACATTCCTGACAGAAAGGTTAAAGTTCAATGGAAAATTTGGTCCTTAAATATTAAATTCAAGAGAGGCATAGAAAGGTAAATAAGGGAAAAAAAGAAGAAAATGGACACTTGTTATTCAGTAAGAGCAAAATGTTTACATCCCTAAATAGGAAGACAATATTTGTTAAGCTTGAGAATTCTATATTTATTACAACAGCTAAAAGGGATATACATCTACAGAGGGTGTGGATATAAATTGACTTTTATGATGATTAAAAAAACAAATTAAGGGGTATGAAGAGATTGTCATGGGAGAAGAAGAAAGGAGGAGGTAGAAAAGTATGAATTGCTTCATATAAAGAGTCACAAAAACATTATACTACAGTGAAAGAAGAAAGGGAAATGAGCATTGATTGACCTTTACTCTCACCAGATTTGTTTCAAGGAGGGAACTAACATAGTTAAATATGGAAATCTAACTTGCCCTGTAGCCCGAAGGAGGGGAAAGGGGAAGAAAAAGTAGGGGTGGCTAGAAAGTAGGGAAGAAGTAGTAATGGAAAAATGAAAGATAAAGGAGGGGGCTGATAGAAGGGAAGGAAGATTGAGGAAGGCAGTAGTCCAAAGTAAAAGTCTTTTAGGAGGGGAAGGGAGAAGGGAGAAATAAAAGCATAAATGGGAGATAGGATAGAGAGAAAGACAAAGATGGTAATCATAGCTGTGAATGTGAATGGCATGAACTCTCCCATAAAGTGGAGGTGGATATCATAACAGATTAAAAACCATAATCTTGCAATATGCTGTTTACAAGGAGCGCATTAGAAACAGAGGGATACACACAGGGTAAAGGTAAAAAGTTGGAGCAGAGGTGAAAAGCTGAAGTAAAAGGAAAAAGAGCAGAAGTAGCAATCCTAATGTCAAAAGAAACAAAAGAAAAAATAGATATGATCAAAAGAGATAAAGAAGGAAAGGATATCCTGCTAAAAGGCACTATAGGCAATGAAGTAGTATCATTGCTAAACATTTATGTGAGTAGTACAGCATCCAAATTCTTAGAGGACAAGGTAGGAGAGTTACAGAAAGAAATGGACAGCAAAACTGTACTTGTGGGGGACATCAAACTTCCCCTCTCTGAATTTGATAAATCTAATCTCATAATAAACAAAAAAGCACTTAAGGAGGTGGTGAATAGAATTCTGGAAAAGGTTGATATAACTCTGGGGAAAACTGAACTGGGATAGAAAGGGATATCATTTTTCTCAGTGGCACATGCAGAAAAATTGACCATGAAAGTGAAACCCTCAAAATCCAGTGCAGAAAGGCAGAAGTAGTCAAGGAATACTTTTTCAGATCATGATGCAATAAAAATAAATATATATGTAATAAAGGGCCATAGAGATATAGACCAAAAATTCATTGGAAACTATATCTAATCCTAAAGAATGAGTCAGTCAAACAAACAAGTCATATAAACAATCAAAAACTTCATTCAAGAGAGTGACAATAATGAGAACAACCTGCCAAAACTTAAGGGAGACAGGAAAAGCAGTTTAAATTTTATGTCTCTGAATGCTTACATGAATAAAATTGAGAAAGAGAAGATCAATAAATTGCACATGCCACTGAAAAATACAGAAAAAGAAAAAAAATTAAAAATCCCCAATTAAAGACCAAATTGGAAATATTGAAAACTAAAGGAGAGATTAATAAAACTGAAATTAAGAAAACTACTCAACCAATAAATAAAAACAAGAAATATTTTTGTGAAAAAAAAGAAAATTGATTAATGTTTGGTCAAATTGATTTTTCTTAAAAGAAGAAAAGCAAATTGTCTGTATCAAAATTGGAAAGGGTGAATCACCTCCAATGAAGAGGAAATTCAAACAAAAATGATACATTATTTTCGCAATTCTGTGCTGATAAATTTGACAATGTTAGTGAAATAGATATTTAAAAATATATAAATTGCTCAGAGTGCAGAAGAGTAATTAAAATATTTAAATAACCCCATCTAAGAAAAATAAATTGAATGAACCACCAATGAAATCCCTAGGAAAAAATCTGCAGGGCCAGATTGATTTACAAGCACATTCCATAAAACATTAAATAGTTAATTCCAGTACTAATATACTATCTGGGAAAATTGGCAGAGTTCTACCAAATTATTTTTAAAATGTAATATGGTGCTGACACCTAACTGGGAAGAGTCAAAATAGAGAATGAAAATTACAGATCAATTTTCCTAATGAATATAGATGCTATAATTTAAAATAAAATATTAGTATAAAGATTACAGTAACTTATCACAAGAATGGTATAATTTAATCAGGTAGGATTTATAACAGGAATGGAGATCTTGTTTAATATTAGGAAAAGTAACAGCATAATTGATCATATCAACGAGAAAACTAACAGAAACCTTATGATTATCTGAATAAATACAGCAAAAGCTTTTGACAAAATATAACACCCATTCCTAGTCAAAATGCTACACTGTCAGAATAAATGGGATGTTTCTTAAAATACTAAGCTGTATCTACTGGAGACCCTAAGCAAGCATTAAATATAATGAAGAAAAGCTAGATGCATTTGCAATGATATCTAGGATGAAACAAGGTTTTCAATTATAACCACTGTTATTCAATATGGTAATGAAAATGGTAACTTTACGTATGAGAGAAGAAAAAATAATTTGAAGGAATTAGAGTAGGCAAAGAAGAAACTAAGTTATTACTCTTTGTAGATGATATGATGATATATTTAGAGAATTAAGTAAAAATTACTTGAAATAATAAGCACTTTTAGAAATCCGCAGAATACAAAATAAATCCACGTAAATCATCTGTATTTCTATATATTATTTACAAAGTCCAGCGACAAAGGATAGAAAGTGAAATCCCATTTAAAGTTACTGTAGACACTACAAAATATTTTGTAGTCAACCTGCCAAAATAAACCCAGGGACCATATGAACACAATTACAAAACACTTCTCACACAAATGAAGACAGATCTAAATGATTTGAAAAACGTTAGATGTTCATGATTGGATCAAGCTTATATAATAAAAATAATAGTACCTAAATTAGTTTACTTATACAATGCCATTCCAATCAAACTACCAAACATATTTTATAGAGCTAGAAAAAAAGAGTATCAAAATTCATCTAAAATAATAAAAGTTCCAGAATTTCAAGAGAATTAATGCAAAGAAATACTAGGGATGATGGTCCAGCCACATGAAATCTTAAATTGTATCCTAAAGCAGTATCATCAAAACTCAGAAATAAAGGGATACATCAGTGGAATAGGTTAGGTATACAAGGCACAACAGTCAATTATTATAGCCGTCTACTGTTTTATAAATCCAGGGACCACAACTTCTTGTGTAAGAAATCACTATTTGACAAAAAAAAAAAAACAAAAAAAACAAAAAAAAAAAACAAAAGAACAAAAAAACAAGCAAACAAACAAAAAACTGCTGGGGAAACTGGAAAATAGTGTGGTAGAAACTCTGCATAGACCAAGACCTGACAATAAAAACCAGAATAAATTTCAAATATGCATATGATCTAGATATAAAGAATATTCTATAAATAATTTAAGGGATCAAGGAATAGTTTATTTGTCAGATTTCTTTTATTTCTTTTTTTAAATTTTTTTTCAAGTGAGTGAATTTTTTAATTGTTTACTGACATAACATAAACCAAATTATGTATCATTTAACTTGTATTATTTTTCAAGTCCATATTTTGTTTCCCTATTTTTTTTAATTTTATTTTTTTATTTAACTTTTTACATTCATTTTCACAAAATTTTGGGTTCCAAATTTTCTCCCCTTTTCTCCCCTCACCCCATCCCAATACACCCAGCATTCTAATTTTCCCTATCACCAATCTGCCCTCTCTTCTATCATCCCTCCCTTCTCTTCTCCCCATTTTCTCTTTTGTGCTGCAGGGCCAGATGACTTTCTATTCCCCATTACCTGTATTTCTTATTTCCTAGCAGCAACAACAATACTAAGCAGTTGTTCCTAAAACTTTGAGTTCCAAATTCTCCCCATCCCTCCCTCCTCACCCATTACCTTTGGGAAGGCAGGCAATTCAATATAGGCCCTATCTGTGTAGTTTTGCAAATGACCTCCCTGATAGTCGTGTTGTGTAAGACTAACTGGATTACCATCCCTCCTAACCTGCCCCTCATTGTTTCTCTTCTGTCTTTTGATACTGTCCCTCCCCAAGTGTTGACTTCAAATTGCTCCCTCCTCCAATTCCCCTCCCTACCATCATCCCCCCCCCTTGCTTATCTTCTTCTCCCCCACTTTCCTGTATTGTAAGATAGGTTTTCATGCCAAAATGAGTGTGCATTTTATTCCTTCCTTTAATTGAATGTGATGAGGGTAAACTTCTTGTTTTTTTTTTCTCAGCTCTCCTCTTTTTCCCTCCATTAAAAAGTCTCCTGCTTGCCTCTTGAATGAGAGATAATTTACCCCATTCCATTTCACCCTCTTTCCTCCCACTACATTTCTCTCTCACCATTTACCTTAATTTCTTTTAAGATATGGTCCCATCCTATTCAATTCACTCTGTGATCTCTGTCTCTGTATGTGCATGCATGTGTGTATGTGTGTGTGCATGCATGCGTATACATGTGTGTGTATGTGTGTATATAATCCCACCAACTACCCAGATACTGAAAAATTTTAAGAGTTCCCAATATTGTCTTTCTATGTAGGAATGTAAACAGTTCACTTTTGGTAAGTCCCTTATGACTTCTCCTTGCTGTTTACTTTTTCATGCTTCTTCTCATTCTTGTGTTTGAAAGTCGAATTTTCTTTTCAGCTCTGGTCTTTTCATCAAGAATGCTTGAAAGTCCTCTGTTTCATTGAAAGGCCATATTTTCCCCTGAAGTATTATACTCAGTTTTGCTGGGTAGGTGATTCTTGGTTTCATTCCTAGTTCCTTTGACTTCTGGAATATCCTATTCTACACCCTTCGATCCCTTAATGTAGAAGCTGCTAGATCTTGAGTTATCCTGATTGTATTTCCACAATACTGGAATTGGTTCTTTCTAGCTGCTTGCAAGATTTTCTCCTTGACCTGAGAGTTCTAGAATTTGGCTACAATGTTCCTAGGAGTTTCTCTTTTTGGATCTCTTTCAGGCGGTGATCAATGGATTCTTTCAATACTTATTTTGCCCTCTGGTTGTAGAATATCAGGGCAGTTTTCCTTGATAATTTCATGGAAGATGATGTCTAGGTTCTTTTTTTATCATGGTTTTCAGGTAGTCCCATAATTTTTAAATTGTCTCTCCTGGTTCTATTTTCCAGGTCAGTTGTTTTTCCAATGAGGTATTTTACATTCTCTTCCATTTTTTCATTCTTTTGGTTTTGTTTTGTGATTTCTTGGTTTCTCATAAAGTCATTAGCCTCTATCTGTTCCATTCTAATTTTGAGAGTACTACTTTCTTCAGTGAGCTTGTGAACCTCTTTTTCCATTTCTCTAATTCTGCTTTTGACAGCATTCTTCTCCTCATTGGCTTTTTGAACCTCTTTTGCCAATTGAGTGAGCCTGTTTTTCAAGGTGTTATTTTCTCCAGCATTTTTTTGGGTCTCCTTTACCAAGGTATTGACCCGTTTTTCATGGTTTTCTTGCATCTCTCTCATTTCTCTTCCCAGTTTTTCCTCCACCTGTCTTTCTTTTCAAAATCCTTTTTGAGCTCTTCCATGGCCTGAGTCTACCAGACATCTACCTGGGTATCTGGGATACAGAGGCCCCACCCTCCACGTCTTTCCCTGATGGTAAGAATATTTCCTCATCATCAGAATTGAAAGGCGGGAACATCTGCACCCCATCAAAATAGCTCTCTGTGGTCTTATTTTGCTTCCTTTTTCTGGGCATTTTCCCAGCCAGTTACTTGACTTCTGAGATTCCTCTGCACCCCGCCTAGATCCTCCCAGCTAGTGCTTGAGGTCTGTGATTCAAATGCTGCTTCCCAGTCTCAGGGCTGTTCATGGTGGGAGTGGCTGCTATTCAATGTGAGCTTAAGTTCTGGTGCTTGGGTGGGGGTAGGGCCGCCTCCCAGTCTCAGCTCCCTCAGGTGGTTTATGCAGAGACCTTTAGTAATGAAGATCCTGCCTGCTCGGGGAGGCCTGGGGACTGCCACTGCTGCCTCTTCCCCTGCCTCTGCCGCTTCCTCCCAAGGGGGCCCGAGTCACGGAGACACCCCACTCCCTTCTCAGCCAGCCCAGACATCTCTCTCACTGACTTGTAGCGTCTGTGGGCAGAGGAACCTTCCCAGCCGCCCGGAGGTCCCGTCCCTGAAGCCTGTTCGAATCTGCTTCTTTGGGGCTGCCCGGCCAGGAAAGGGCAGGGGTGGACTCCACCTTCCGGGGTGTGATGGACCCTGGGGATAGCTCTCCAGGGCTCTCTGGAAATCTTTTCCACTGTGTTTCTGCGCACCTTGCAGTGATCCAGAACTTGTGGGGAGTTCTTCTTGTAGGAAATATATGGGCTGTGGGTTCGGAGCTAGCATACGTGAGTCTTTCTACTCCGCCATCTTGGCTCCACCCCCCCCATTTGTCAGATTTATGAAGAACAGAAAAGCTTATGACCAAATAAAACGTAGAAAATATTACAAAATCCATGCATAATTTTGATTATATTAAATTGAAAAGATTTTGCACAAACAAAGCTAATGCAACCAATATTAAGAGGGAAGCAGAACACTGGGAAATAACTTTTACAGGTAGTGTTAAAGGCTTCATTTCTCAAATATTGTAAGAGCAAGGACCATAACACACACAGAATGACCTGCCATCACAGGTTCTTTGATCTGCTTTTCTAAAAGGAAGGAAATATTTGAGAGTTCAAAATCACTTTTAAAAAACACATATATATCTTTCACTTAGTTCAGGGAAAAGTCAGCACTCTGAACTTGACAGAAAATACAGAAAAATACAGGTCAAGAGAGAGTGCTTCCAGTTGCCTGACATAAGACACACATACACCCCAGAACAACAAACAGATAACTCTCTGACTATATATACATAATTACTAGAGAGGGAAGCACCAACATCTTACTTTTCAAAGCCAGGAGGGGTTCCTTAGTGGTTGCTCAGAGTCTCCTCTGGTCAAACAAAATAATTCCAATAAGTAAGTCCCAAAGTACACATTTTTCAGTCAGAGGGCGTCACAGCCCTTCAGAACCAGTACCTCATTAACAGAAAGGTGTGGGACTTCTTACAGATTTTCCCAGGTCCATTGATGGGTGGGGAAGATCTTCTTTAATCACATTATTCAGCCAGCGGCACTTGATTGTATGAAAACAAAAGCAGCAAAAGATCCTACTTTGCTTGTCATTACAAATATATAGACAACTGAGTCAAATTTACAAGACTGCAAATCATTCCCCAATTGACATAGAGTTAAAGCATATGAATGTTCAGTTTTCAGAGGAAGAAACTAAAACTATCTATAGTAATATGAAAAAAATACTCTAAATCACTATTCATTAAAGAGATACAAATCAAAACAATTCTTAGGTACCACACCACACCTGTCAGATTGACTAATGTGACAAAACAGGAAAATCATAAATGTTGGAGAAGATTTGGGAGAGTTCAAACACTAAATTATTGTTGGTGGAGTTGTGAGCTGATTTAACCATTCTGTAGAGCAATTGGCAACTATGTCCAAAGGGCTATAAAAATGTACCTATCCTTTGACCCACAAGTAACACTTGTAGGGCTGTATCCCAAAGAGATCATAAAAATGGGAAAAAGACTCACATAGACAAAAATATTTATAGCAGCTCATTCTGTGGTGGCTAAGAACTGGAAATCAAGGGGATATCTATCAACTGCCTAGTGGCTGAACAAATTGTAGTATATGAATGTAATGGAATCCTATTGTGCTAAAAGAAATGAGGCATAGTTGGATTTAAGAAAAAACAGGAAAGATTTATATAAACTGATGATGAATAAAGTGAGTATAACCAGGAGAACATTATGCACAGTAATAGTTACAGTGTTTGAGGACTGATTTTGATGGACTTAGCCCTTCACAGCAAGGCAAGGACCATTTCCAAAGACTCATGATGCAAAATTCCATCCACATCCAGAGAAAGAGCTATGGAGCCAGAATCCAGAATGAAACAGACAATTTTGTCTTTTGTTCTGTTTTGTTTTGTTACATTTTTCTCATGGTTTCTCCCATTTGCTATAATTTTTTTTTTTATGCACTATGACTAATGTGAAAATGTGTTTAATGGGAATGTACATGTAGAGTCCATATAAGATTACATGCCAGCTTGAGGAGGAAGCAGGGATGAAGGGAGCAAAAATTTAAAACTTATTGAGGGTGTGTTGCAACTGAAAACAAATAAACTGATAAATTTTGGGAAAAATTCAAATAAGATAAAAATGAGAAAACACTTTGGAAAAGGTATAAAATTTCATGTAAGTATCAGTAATATTTGTACTTTTACAATCTATGATTTCACAAGGCTGTGATTTTTTCTTTACATTACTAAATGTCCAGGACTCACAGATATATCACTAGTGAACACTATGTAATTCATTAGATTCTGGAAAGGGTCAGTCACCTGACAATTTGAGTATGTTCTTTGGTAGCTTTCACAGCTGGTGTTGGCATCTTCTACCATGTGTTATTACCATAGGTCTTTAGATATAGGGTCCCAGAATGAGCATAAATGGTAAGGTCTAGTTCCCTACCCTAAGTATGCCCCTGAGCATACTAAGGTACTCAAAGTGAGAACTTGCAATCGGGAAGATGACTTCTGAGGGTTTTTTGAACTCTAGAACACCTGGCTTACTTAACTGCTGACAAAATGGCATATTGGCATTGACATCTTTGCCTATTTATCACCAAGTTTCACTAAACTATAACTTTCTATTTCCATAATAATTCTTTGAGTTTCTTCCTCCCAGTCTCCCTTTCATTCTTTTTTTCTTTCAGTTCCTTTCTTCTTTCTGTCCTTCCTGTCTCCCTTTTCTCTTTCTCTTTCTATGTCTTTCCCTTTCTCTGTCTCTGTCTGTCTCTCTCTATTTCTCTGTCACTGTCTCTCTCTCACACAATCTCTCTGTCTCTCTCTGTGTCTGTCTGTCTCTGTCTTCCAATCTCTCTCTCTTCTGTGTCTCTGTTTATATGTGTTTCAGTCTCTTCCCCTTTCTTCCCCCATTCTCCTCTGTTTTATTCACATATGGATCAAACTCCAAGTATGGAAACACTCCCAATAATATGCCTTGTCACTTATAGATAGCTTATAGCCATGGAGAGCTGACTGGGATAGCAGGAAGCTAAGTGCCATATTAATAGACACATAACTAGTATCCCTTTAACTTCCCGCACCATAAAGAGTCACCATATGTCATCTCAGTCTCTCTTTTGGAACTCTAACATCTTCATGTTGAGGACTCCCTTGACTTTCATATTTTTAATTTTAAGGCTTAGTATAAATCTTGGCACTTAGTAAGTGGCTATTAATTGGTTTTTTTAATTCAATTTATGTGCTTACACATATATTCATTTGTTCACGAATCTGAGGTAGGATTTGAACTCAGAACTTTATGTCCTAAACATTGGCTTACTATCTGCTATACCAAGCTTCTTTTCTTTGATTTGCATATTTTACCTTATGTGATTTGAACTTTCGAGTTTCTAAATTACATTTAATACAGAAACGTAGTAGTAGCAAAGTATGGTGTATAAAGGGAGTGATGCCATACTACAGAAAGATTGCTACCTTGAAAATCAGAGGACCTGAATATTTATCCTACCTTTGTCACTATGTGACCTTAGTTGGACAAGTAATGCAATTTCTCTGGGTCTACTTCTTCATCTGTAAAAATAAAGGTTGAAGTAAGAAACCTGAGAGTTCCCTTCTAGATTTCAATTTTGAATGCTGGACTGGCAATCAGGATTCAAATCCCACTTTTGATATTAATTATGTGGCCCTGAGCAAGTCCTTTATGCTCTTTGTTCTACAAGTGTACCTTTAGGACTTGTATTCCAGGAAGCTATAGATGAGATGTGATATATTTTAGTGTATAGGATTGGCAGTCCAGGAATTCCCCATACTAATTAAACAAAAAGTTCATCTGAATATTCTTGGGATTTGGTAACTGGACCTGTGATTTTATACTTAGAGTACATTCACTGAACAGTCAACAAACATTTATTTAGCATCTATTGTATACCTGAAATAGTGCCATGCCTTTGAGATACAGAAGATAAAAATGAACAAAAAAACCAAAGCAAAACCATATTAACACAAACAAAAGGAGCCCTTGCTTTTAAGGAGTTCACTCTAGCAATGCTGAAGGCTAATGCTACCAGCGCCATTAATGTCAGAGATAGTGGTCCAGAGTACTCTAAACTTCAGTGGTATACCCAGACTCAAACAGAATATGTGTATATCAGGACTGAGTCCTTGAACCCAGGTCTTCCTGAGTCCAAAATCAATTCTCTTTTCACTCTGGCACACTGCATATGTATTCATTTAACACAGAAATATTTATTCGGTGCATAAGTATTTATAACAGCAACCCCAGGTTCATATGAATCAGATTACAATAGTAAAAAAATAAACTCAGAAATGATTTCCCCATGTATGGTTACTGAACTGGAGTCCAGGGAGTCCAAGTGATAATGTAGCTTCTTCTGGGGACAGTATTTTCAATATGAAGCAGAGATAGTACACAGTGGGAAAATAGGATAGGTTGAAAAAACTCCCACCCTCCTAATGAGAAATTTCTCCTTAGAAGAAATCTGCCTAGGTGCTACATACAGCAAAAATAATCACTGGAAAGATTGAGGTTTCTAGGAAAAAAATATAGACAAAATCAAATCTGCCCAACACCCCCCCTCACCCCACCCCATGTCCCAAAAAAGAAAAAAAGCCACCTCCTTGGCCTATGTGGATCCTAAGCAAAGAACCTTTTAGCAGTAGTTTTTCATTTTTTTTTTCTATTCAGGTAGAAATTCTTAGTGAGTTCTGTTCTTTTTCAAACCTTACAGGTATTTAATTGAAATGTGAGCGGTTCCAGAGCCACAATTACTTGATAAAACCACCCATGCCCTGACACTCAGTCAGGTAATCTAACAAACATTGAATAGTTCAATGAATTTTGAAGACTTGCTTGTATCTTTGCTTTATAATTTGGCATCTAATTTCATCTAATAAGTTTGTCAATTTTTTCAGGACAATACTTTGTTCCTTTTCTTTTATGTTTAATCTTTATATCTCTACTTAGAATGAACATAGTATTCAATATCTACATGAATTTAATGAATGCTAAGTTGAAGCAAATCAATTGTTTTACTTCATAATACTTCTTATTCTATACTATTTCAGAACTATGCATATTTTAAGAACTGAGAATGTTCTCATATTAACAAATTATTTCACAAGAAATAACATTATTGATCAATATCAGAGTAGGAATGGGACCACCAAAGTATTCAAGTTTAATATAAATCTGAATAGTAATATTATTTCCAACAACATATTGATTATCTAATTTTTACTTGAAGATTTTCATTAAAGGGAAATATATACCTCCTTGAGGAAGTACATTCTCCTTTGAAACAGCTTTCAATTTGGGGCATAGTTTTACTCTTTGAGAAAGATCAATCAGTTTCACCATAATTTCTACCAATTTTAATAGCTTTAGATTTCCCTTTTTTTCTGATTACACTTTATCTTGATATATTGATCTAACTTATTGGGATTTTTTTTTTGGTATCGTGACTGTAAATTAATATGTGATCTATTCCCAAATAAGCATAAAAACATCAAATATAAAAAGTGAATCACACAGGTTCAAAGGATCAACATAGGGTACACACTTGTGGTCTTACTACTCTGTTGGTCAAATCATTCAAAAAGTTCCATTTTCTTGGAAGTAATATAAGGTAACCAGATAAGTAAGGGGGAAGGAATTCCTGATCCAGTCAGGAAGACTTATCTTCCTGAGTTTAAATCTGGCCTCAGATATTTAGTAGATGTGTGTCCTTGGTCAAGTCTCTTAACCCTGCTTGTTTACCTCAGTTTCTTCATCTAAAAAAAAAATGAGTAGGAGAAGGAAATGGCAAATCACTTCATTGTCTCTGCCAAATAACCACAAATGGGATCATGAAGAGTCATACACAACTGAAAATGACTGTAAAACAACAAAAAATTAAAGAAACCTATAATCATGGAATTTAAGAATTAGACGTGTCCTTTGCAACCACCTAGTCAAATCTGACAAGTTGGAGAAATTGTCCAATGTGACAAGTAGTCATCCAGTCCCTTTTAAATTTCATCTCATTAGTCAATCCAAATATCTAGTCTTGCACTATTTTTAAAATCATTTTTACATGCAGCTGAATTATATAATCCATGAAATCCCAGCTATTTTAGATCACGGAATTTATGACCCTGTTATGCCTGTTTTGGTGGCATCTTCACATTTGGTTACTTTGCTTTCCATGTATCCCTTTATCCATTGATAAATGTTATGTGCATGAAGAGAAATATAAAATATATGTTATATGAAAAGAATAAACATTATATACAAATAACTGTGCTAAGTGTTGGAAGTTCAAAAAGTAATTGGAAAATTCAAATAAGAAAAATATAGTATTAAAATAATTAAAATATGAAAAAATATAAACTATGTACTTGACTATGTACAAAGTACTAAGCTAAATGTTAGGTAGGGACATAAATAAGAAAATAATGAAATCCATTGTCTCAAGATTAAATTCTAACAGAACAGATAAGGTAAGTTTGTGATGCAAGTCACATGAAAAGATCCCGTGATCCTTAAGGTCCAGTGGCAAAGCAAAACATTTCTTTAATGTCATTTCCACTGATAAAATAATATCAGTTTCTGATATTAAATTATTTACAAGTCCTTTGGTGACAAGCTCTCTTTTCTGGTCTTCTAACACTGTGGCTGTTGTACTTAGAGGGATAATTGGTAAGTGGCATCTCCAAAGGGATGATGAGGCTATAACTTTTACTGTTCCCAAGGCTCTCACATTCAGGGTCATAGGCTATAGTCATTCTTGTCAGAGGGAAAATGGTGGTAAAGGTGATGATGGTGGTGATTTAGATTGTCTGGAATAGGCTACCTCAGTTTCTCCCTCAAGGTGCCCTACTGCTTTAGCTAGGCTTACTTGCTTGTCTTATATAAAGCAGTTAGTGAGAATGACTCACTGCTTCTCTATGAGAGATTTTCTTATGATAATGGATTTGGGACATTTTCCCCCTTTTCTATGTTGAGTCAACAAGGCACATCAAAGAAAGGATAGGTATACTGTGAGAGGTAGGGGCACTTTGATGAGCAACAATTTTCAGATAAAAGACAGAGTGAAGGAATATTTATTTTGCTACCCTTTCTCCTGCCTAAAAGAATGTTTTCAGGCCTATCAAGTTTAGGTAAAAAATGATCAGTCAGAGATTGAGAACCCAGATGAGGTGAGCTATAGAAAAAGATTGCAATACTTCCTTTGCTGAGATTAATTTTGTTTATAAAACCTTCTAGTGTGATTACAAAATGAGAAACTTTTTGGGTAAAGCCAAACTCCAGGAGCAGAAAAAAAAAAAATTATGTCAACATGTAGAATCTGTTTCCTCTAGGTCAGTGAGCTTTACTTTAATTCTTAGAAAAAACGAATTAAATGTTATTTCAATGTAAAACCTTTATTGTAACATCCTTAGATTATTGCAATAGGCTTCTGGTTTATCTACCTGACTTATCTCTCCCCACTGGAATCCATCCTCCACTCAGCTGTCATGATCTTCCTAAAATTCAGGTCTTACCACCCCACTTTGATCTCCCTACTCCCAAGAAACAACAGTGGCTCCCTAGCAGGTCCAAGATCAAAGATAAAACCTTCCGTTTGGATTTTTAAATCCATATATAAATTTATGTCTTCCTACCTTTCTGGTCTTTTTACAATTATATTCTTATACTTCTTCCTTTCTGCATGCTCTGATCCAGTGACTCCAACTCCCTTTTCTTTAAACAAGACAGGCCAGATTTCAATTTTTCTCTATTTTAGCCATATCTCTTTAGCGCCTACTGAGCCATCTCTAGTCCCCTGATGAATATCTGGTCCCTGGATCGAGATGGCTCAGGAGAAGAAAGTGAAGCTAGTGACCTTGCACAATCCTCCCTCACTCAAAACAAATTCAAGTGTAAATCATGTCATCATTTTTTCTGATGTCATGGTCTTCTTTGAAAACAGAGGATGAACACCTGTGAGTAGCCTGATCAGCTCACCCTCTCCCTTCTGCCTCCCTCTCCCCTTCCTTCTCCTCTCCAAAGGAAGGTAAATTTGGATGGCCAGAGGCTGCCCAATTAACTTGGGGTTCACTCTCCAGATGTTCCTTCCTTCCTTCCTTCCTTCCTTCCTTCCTTCCTTCCTTCCTTCCTTCCTTCCTTCCTCCTTTCTTTCTTTCTTTCTTTCTTTCTTTCTTTCTTTCTTTCTTTCTTTCTTTCTTTCTTTCTTTCTTTCTTTCTTTCTTTCTCTCTTTCTTTCTTTCTTTTCTTTCTCTCTTTCTTTCTCTCTTTCGCTCTTTCTTTCCCAACATCGCAAACCCAGTGCACTCTGAAGCCCATAGTTGGGCAACAATAGGTCCCTCTCAAGCTCCACTCAATGACTGTTCTCAGGACCCTCCTGGCTTAGAGTGATTATCCATAGTAACTGTTTCCCTTCCCTTCCAATTTGATTTACTTTTTATTTTCTTTTGTTTTTTAAAGGGGCCATTACATGACTACTTCTTAAAGAGTCCTATTCACTGAAAGGACATTACCTCCCTCTAAGTGAGTATCTGAAAAGGCCTTAGCATAAAGAGTTCAAGGTCTCGCATTGTGTCCTGGGCCATCTCCAGTCATCCTGATGAATATCTGGTCACTGGATCCAGATGGTTCAGGAGGAGAAAGTGAGGTTGGTCACCTTGCACAGCCCTCCCTCACTCAAAACAAAGTCAAGTGCAAGTCATCATCATTTCTCTGATGTTATCATCTTCTTCAGAAACAAAGGACAAGCCCAACCTTCGTTACTAGAATTCTCTTCCTCTTTGTGTCTGTCTCCTAGATTCTTTGACTTCCATCAAGTCTCAACTAAAATTCCTCTTTTTGTAAGATGTCTTTCCTATTCTCCTTTAAAACTAGTGCTTTCTCTTTGAGATTATGTTCAATTTTGCTGTATAGAGCTTGTTTGTACATACTTAGTTATAAGTAGATTTTCTTCCCCATTAGATTGAAAGCCTCTTGAAGGCAAGTTTTATTTTTGCCATTCTTTGGGTCCCGAGCTCTTAGCTCACAGCTTAGCCCTTAGTTGATACTTAATTGAACACATGTTGAAGTGATTTACATGGTGGGAGATATCACACTTCTCTTGGAAACTATTCAGTTGAAGCCTCCTTGCAGCTGAGTACTTCTTCCTATATCTCTACTGGAGCAGTTTTGCAGTCACCCTGTTGTATTATCAACTCTTCTCATAATCCTTTTTCCCTGATTATTTCTTGCTCAATGTGTCTTGTTTTGCCCTTCTGCTTAGTGACTTAAATGAGAGGCTCTTGATTTTATGTGATTAATTTTTGACCTAAAAAGTAACAACTGGCCAAAATTTTCCTATTAAAACATTTTTAGTCATTCTTCAGTCTCCAAATGTTTGCATGATTTCTCATTATCTTACTATTTTTTTTTCCCTTCTTTAGTCATGGACCATTCATATGCAAATTTGGCTAAATATCATACTTTGTGGTTCTATGAAGTTTTTTAACATTATAATATGCCTTTTATACCTTTAAAACTGTATTTATTCACTCTCAAATAACTATAGTTTTTAATAAATAGATCTTTTCTTGCCTCTCCATAACACTAAAATCTTCCCATGAAAGCAAGATATCACCCCTACCTAACTAAAACAAAAAGACTTTGGATGTTTTCTTATACACTGTAGATCAGATTTTCTCTAAAAGGTTTTTAAAATCCCGTTCTGAAAGTTATTTTTCTTCATTACATATTTTTAGTATATTAAAATAATGTTATTTTCCTGCTCACATTACCAAAATTTTCTTCCATAACAATAGTGATATCTTAATTCTTTGAAAATATAAATGTATTTCTTTACATAAAGTATTTTTTCAATCCTTTTCATCATTAAATACTCTTAAAAGATCTTTAAAAGGACAATATACCATGCACTGACACAGTTTTAGAATATTTTATTCAGAAAATAATTCCTTAACACCTAAAAAAATAAGCATTGGAAATAAAGAATCACCACAGTTCCTTTAAAAGTCAGTGCAGGTTTTAACAAAACATATAAGAAATGCTGTCATAGAAGTTGGAATGAGGCAAATTTTCCTCTTGTTAACACTTACATATCTTGCCTTGAAATGTAGTGAAGACTTCAAACAAAAGATGCAGTACAATTTGATTATTTTTTCCAGTTGATTTTGCTCTTGGATTTAATGGTTTCTCAGTTTACTTCTAGCTCTGAAAACCTGTGATTCTGTAATTTAAAAACAACCTTTATTAAGCACTTAATATCTCCAAGAAAAGATTGGATAAATTGGAGTGAATGAAGACAGGAGGTAAGATAATTAGTAGTAAGATGCTGACTTCAATAGACCCGGCTGAAATTAGCTAATTCCTAATATTGTTGGATAACAACGGGAATAAAAAAAAATGAGATAAACATCTAGACCCTGACCATATTACCTCATCAAGTCAATGACCCTTCTAAATTATTCATCTCCCACTAGGAAGAAGTTATCCAAGTGGCAAGATCTAGCTATCGGGCTGTTCAGTTGTTCTTCGTCTGTTTTACTGTTCCCCAGTTCATTCAGCTCTTTCTTGGCCTCTTATTAGAAGCAATAGTGCATGCCCATTAACACCTCTGGAATGAAGATGAAATTTCAAATGAGAGATTTCTCTGTGCTGGAAATCTTGGAATTCTTTGACCATTTGCCTTCATTATACGGCTGTAGTTTATTATCTGCTTAAGGAACAATTAAGTACACATACTAACTGTTGTTTGCATTGGATGGGCACCATTTATACTAGGCATATTTGGGGTATAAGAGTTGCTTCCCCAAACAGGCCCTGAGTTCTGTGGAATCCTAAAGTGACAAGATATCCCCAGGGTGATGCAGGTGCCTGTGATTCAGAGATGACATTTAGCAGGATAGCATCCTGCAGTATATATTTTGATAAGCAAGGATAAGACATTTCTACAGCTTTCACAGATACCTAGCGCAGCTTTCTCAGACAAGGAGAAGATTAAGTACTGGAATAAAATCATCACTTTGAAAACAGGAAGGAACAACACACACTGCTAAAGCTAGCAATGGAGGAGTATCCTTTGTTAGTCATCTGTTCCAGCACCCTGACATGCTATTTACATAGTCTTTTGTCACATCTCTATTTTTCTAGTCTTTCTAAAGAAGTAGCCTAGACAGTATTATACAAAGAACAACTTCTATGGACTATTTACACGGAGATAGTCAATGTGGCTTAGAGAGGAGTCCTTGGAGTCTACTGGATTCCAGCCTTACCTCTGACCCTTAATGGCATTATCACCTTGGGCAAATCAATTAAGCTCTCAATTCCCCTAGGCAATTCTCACAGACTGCTAAATTCCACAATAGATGCTAAACTACATAAAAAAAAAAGACATTTTCTTCATTGAGAGTTTTTCTATTCCAGTGAAATCATATGGTCTCTGTTTCTAGCTATCATTCTTTTTCTTCCTTCCTGTCTCTCTCTGTCTGTATTTTTCTCTTTTTCTACCGCTGCCACCATATGTCTCTGTCATTTTCTCCATCATTTCTTTTCTATTTTTCTGTCACTGTTTCTGTCTTTTTCTGCCTGTCTCTTTCTGTTTGTTTTCCTCCAGTCATTTTTCTCTATTTTTAACTTAACTGGGTAACAAAACCCTTTGAAGTCTACTTGAATAGCCTTAGATATCTCCTCTGCTAAGGAATTAGCTAATTATTCCTTTGGCTCTAGGAGGTCATACTTCTAGAATGAGAAAGGGAAATATATGCCATCTAATTCAATGAGTCAATATAAGTGAGGAAGAAGAGGCTCCTGGACAAAGTGGATCCATGATCTTGTCTGATACCAATTTCCCATGAGGGAGGGTCCAGAAAGTCTGCTTCTGGGAGAGCTGGGACACAGTATGATGAAATTGCCTTTGAAAGGCCACTGTGTAACATGTAGAAATTCTGTAACTACTCCCAATCTACTCACTTTGTGATTAAAAGGAACCTTTTGAATTAGCTGTACAGCTTGAACTGCAGATACATTAGCAGAGGTTTGCTTTGCCTTTGATCACTCCATTGGTTATTCTACTTGTGGCTGTACTCCTTAGCTGATATTGTCCAATGAGAGACAATGCTGGTCCTTCCCCAGTGAAGCCAACATGAGCAACATAAGGCTTGTGGGGGAAAGGACCCTCTGTCGTTGGCCTTTTCAATTTCAATTTAAAAGAGAAGCTCAAATATTGTGAGTATCAAAGTTTAAGACAGCAAGTATCTGGACCTCGAGGCATCTAGCCTTCAAATATTGTGACAAGTTTAACATTCCTAATATGTAGGAACCATGTAGGTTCTGACCTAATTTCAGCACAAATATCCATAGAGACCAAATAAATATTTGAGTGTCCTCTCAAGGTGTTTGGAGGAAATGTTTATACTTTTGTTCTTGCTACATTTTCAAAGTAAATATCTATTTTTAAAAACTAATTGTTTTTAGGTGGTTAAAGGAACCTGGGAGATTAATAGCTGATGACTAAGGCTGAATGGGAAAAGAGCTGGTCAAGGATGGAGTCAATAGCATGAGAGAAAAGAAGCCTACAATATCGTGCCAGGAGAGTGAGTTAGAATGTACTGGTAACAGAAGCAATTTGTTCAAAGTATCACAGAGAATAATTGGCAGAGATAAGAATAAACCTCCAGTCTTTATCTCTCAGGCCATTGCTATTTCCACAGTACTTATGTCCAATAATATTGTTAGTTCTTAGGAGTCAGAATGAGATTGCTTTTGGTAAGCCATGGAAAATGAAGATAAATATGTATGTGATATTTCTTTAAAAATGAGTATTATTCTAATATCTGGGAGAGATGCTCTTTTACAATAGATTGACTTTATCTCTCTCTCCCACCAAAGGACTGAGTTTGCCATTTTCATGTTAGGTCATTCCATAAAGAATTTTGTAGTGGCCTTTCCCATCAGGCTTATCTTCAGCTGAAAGAAAAAAGCTGCGTCTTCCTTCAGTCAGTTTTTACCCAAACTGACTTCATTTCAGGAGAGGAGAAATAAAATTAGCACAAAACGCCTGCTAGGATTAGCAACAGATCAGATGGAGTTTGCCAATGCTCCCATCTACCCCTTCAGAGCTCGTTAACTTTCCTTCAGACTTGCATGTTTTAAAAATGGAATCCAAAATAATATGACAACCTGTCTTGCAAACTCTTGGATTTAATTAACTAGTGAAACAAATTTGCAGCCAGCCTACTTAATGGACATATTCCAAAGCCCTGCCACAATATCATGCATTGAATTTGATTTTCACACAGGAAAATCTTGCTTAGAACAACATTTTTCTCCCCTCCCCTTTTCCCCCCAACCCTTCAGGAATATTCATTAAAAATTTCCTCAAAATTGTATTTCTTTTTTAGTGAAGGATATCAATATTGTATTGATGTGCTACTGGATAGCTTTGTGAATAGTGATTGCTTGGCTAAACGGAAAGCCCTGGGGGATTTCAACTGAACCTAAAAACATTAAATGCAAGTGCTTTGTAAAATAACTCCCCAAGTGGAGATACAGAAGTGCATTATAAATACAGAGATTGTCTGCCCAATTCTAATTTCCTTACTTTTCTGGAAGTGAGTTAGAGTTTACAGAAGAGAAAGCTGATGTTTCTAGATTTAGTGTACCAGACGAGGCTTTTGTATTTCTATCAAGTGGCTTAAAGTAGACTGCATTAAAAACACAGTGAGTCTTAAAATACTATATAAATTTGGATATTATTTTTATTATTATTCTTCCACTAATGCCTTTCCCTGACTGATGCACCAAAAGAGTGAGAGATTGGCTTGGAATTTTGAAAGGCTAAGTAAGCTAGCAGAAAAAAAATATTCTGATGGATTTTATTCACCTTGAGAGGCTTTGATGACATGTCTATAGGTAGGTCAGTCCAGGGCATCTTAATCTTTTTCCACTAGAGACCACTTCAGCACTCTTTAAACTGTGGTTCACTATGGGCTCGAGATCAAGGGTTTAAAAAGGGCTGGAGTACTAAATTCAGTAGCTTAAATGAGATTTAGAGGACTTGAAATTTATATTGGTGGAGTAGGTATCCTTACTCTTGGAATGATATTGAACTATGCCTTCTAAGTACTGTGCACATTATAATCAAGTACCCAGACACTCTGCACACCACATATACTCCTCCTCAAACACAAAAAGATTTATATCCTTCCCCCCACCAATTTCACTGTGACCCAATTTCTGGCATCACAGAAATTTGAATCCTAGAGCTAGACTCTGGAAGGAATCAACGTGAAAATGTGATCCAACAACCTCCTTCTAGAGATGAAGGAAATTAGTCCAAGTGATGACTCAGAGGTCACCTACATAGTGTCCAGCACATAGAACATGTTTAATTAATGTTCCTTGTGTTGATTGCTCATTTGAGACCAAGTATCAGAATCAAGTGTCACACAAAAGCCACATTACAGCAAACTGAATATACCTCCCATTCTATCATATTTCTTCCTAGCCAAGATTTAACAAAAATCATTGAGAGTTTGCTGTGTAATAGAGAAGGTTCCAGAGACTGAGCAAACTATAAAGGTACAGGGTTTGTGTCCTCAAAGAACTTACAATTAGCGGGAGAATGAGATGTATACAAATAAGAGCATTTTATCCTCCTTGATCATTTCCTTTCCATCTCAGTTCTGGTCAATTCTTCAGCTCTATCTAAAGTTGATTTTAAATATTATGCTTCTCTTGGCAGATTGAATCCTTCCATCTCTCGTTCATCTTTCTAGCACCATGATTTAAGCCATATAGATTGATGTTTTCTCTGTTACCACTGATTCTGTTCCCACAATTACGGAATAAACATTTCACCAAAGCATTTTCATCCACATTCCCTTGATTTTCAGAAAACATTTTGCTATAAGCAGAGTACTTCTGTTTAATGTATGCAAAAAAAGCAGTAATGAAAATAATAAATAAATAAAAAGAAAACAAACCCTATCCCCAATCTTCACAGGATCCCAAAGTGCCTGCCTTTTTCTTTTTTTTTCTCTTTTTTGCATTCCTAATAAAGCACACCAAACTATGATTTCTCCCACCATTCCCAGCTAAAATATGCAAGGTGGGGAATTGTCACCAAAACTACCTGCTATAAAACATCTGCCTTTTTACCCTGACAATAATCAGTTGAACAAAAAATGAATGTGTCAGAATTAGCTGGAATAGGTGTCAAATACTTCCAAAATGCTATTTGCAAAAGACCAATGTCTTTTATCAGGAATGCTGACAATGAAAGGAAAAATATTTGAATGTATATATGAAATCTATGATGTATACATCAAATACACTATGTATGTATAGTGTATAAATGATATACACATTAAATACACTATGTATGTATAGTGTACAAGTGGACATATATAATATACATTGTGTATACATGTTCATATATGTATGCATTCATGCATATACATGTGTATATGTTAATACACACATATTTGACACTAGGTCACCTCCCGCTAGGAGATATTACTTATTTTTCTCTTAAGGAGAATTTTGACAAATAAATGCCTGGAGAAGACATCCTTAGAGAGTGCACAAATTTAACAGCCAGGTAAAATATAATAGGCAGACTCCTAAACAATGTGATTTGAGAGAGTGCCAGAAGGGTCATTTCTTCATGTAATCTTTTCTCCACTAACTTTTTAAAGAGCTCAACATCTCCCCCAAGATCCAATAGTGAATTAGATACTACAGGTAAGATCTCAGTTAACTACACACCTGTGCAGTTAACCTAATCAAGAAGGTGTCACCTTCTTCATTAGTCCAAATATATAAGAATAGGTGAATGTGGTACTGTCTCAGATGAAATGATTTAGAATAGGTTATGTGGGTATGATCTTCAAGGAATGTCATCTGTACAGATTGTGTGATGAACCATGAGGAGGGCAGAGGAGTGCATGAAAACCATTGGATGCCCTAGGGCCAAATCTCCACAAACAACATTCTCTAGTTTTTGATCAATCATTTTTCAATATATTTCTAAAAGTTCGTGTTTGCTTGTTTAGTTTTACATTTTCTCCTGCAAAAGTAGCATCCTACACAAACTTCCATTCTCTCCAACACAACTGGGCTATTCCTTCTCCTACCACCACTACCATGAATGAGGTATATTGGTATTTTTATATAATGCTTTAAGATTGGCAAATTGTTTTCCATATATACATATATATATATATATATATATATGTATGTATATATACAAGACCACATGATCTTCACAAAAACTATGAGAAGTAAATACTATTACTTTCCCCATTTAATAGATGAAGATACTGAGGCATATAAAGGTTAAGTGATAGCCTCAGGGTGACATTTCTAAGTGTCTGATTCAGGATTAGAACAAGCTCTCCCCAGGTCCAAGTCCAGCACTCTTTCTGCTTTACCCGCTTCCCCTTCCCATGAATTTCTATAGACAAATTGCATTCTTTTCTATGATTTGTCTGGGCAGCTAAGTGACCAGTCGATAGCATATCAAACCTGAATTAGGAAGACTCACCTCTCTGAGTTCAAATGTAACCTCAGATAATTATTAGCTATAGGACCCTGGGCAAGTCACTTAAGCCTGTATGCCTCAATTTCCTCATCTATAAAATGTGCTGGAGAAGGAAATGGCAAAACAGTGCAGTAACTTTGCCAAGAAAAGCCCAAATATGGTCATGGAGAGTCAGACACTATTAAAAAATGACTAAATTGTGATAATAATTCCATGATTTGTGAACACTAATCAAATATGCTATCAATGTTTTGTTTTGGTTGGGTTTGGTTTTTGGTTTTTCTCCAGATGTTATCCAATCAATTCTTCTAACCACTGGGGTTCAGAAGTTAGAATATTGTATAACTTGGCATATTAATGCTGAATTTGACTTTGCAAAAAAATTCTGAGTCCCATCTCCCATTGTCTTAGCTCTGGAATGCTTATACTTATTCGTAATATGTAGGAAACAACCAAATTCTCTTGGGAGTTGCTCCTGGACATTCTGAAGGCTTCACTTATTTTCAGCCTTCTTTCCCTTTTCTGCCCTCCTTTCTATTTTGTTGCGGCAAACCAGCTGGATCCTTATTTAATAGGCTATATAGTGAGTATACAATCCACCCCTCCTCCCACCCATCCTTGTAATCACTGTCAGCTCTGCATGACTCAACCCAAATATCAAAAATGATTGGAATGAAGAAGAATGACAAACAGGAGATACACTGCTTGAAAGGTTACAGGTTCTTTCTCAAAACCCAGTATTGCAAGACCCATTTTCTTGCTTATTAGTAAGCCTCTCCTCCCAACCTAGTCTTAGATCCTAGTCTACCAGTTGTGAAGATCACCGCCCTGGCTAGACCTCTCATATTTTGTGGTTAATGCCAGATGGGAATCAAAATAAGATGGATATTTCTGGGCTCTTATCCTCAGCATGGAGTTTGGGGTCTCATTGTCAGCCTCCTGATATTTCAGTGTGCCACCCTTAACAGAAAGAGGTCACAGAGGCAAAACACATACAAGAATCCAATCAACTTGTTTTCTGGATTTCTGCGAGTCCTTACAGAGATTGCCCTCCATCTTTCTTATATTTTTGCTTATTGTGCTATGTGTACTTCTCATTAGCAATTGTGAGTTATCCACAGAATGTTACATGGGTTTTATGCTTAGAGTTAAGGTACAGTAGTTAGTGCATTTTGGAGCTCTTGGTCACATTAGCAGGAAATCTTTTGACCAAAAAAATTCACAAATTCTCTGTGATTGCTAAACAATTGCACTGTAATGGATACAACTAGAAACCTTGCAGAGGTGGATGGCTTGAGAAATTATGATTACAGCAAACACATAAAATGAATATTTCCTCTAAAAGTAGAGAGAGCACAAGGCTATGTCTGAGCTCATTAACAGTAATTATAACATCAAGTCAGTTGTCCCAGAATGAGCTATTTGGTTGAAGACTTCCCCATTTGATAGTGAATCAACCATGCAGCAGGAGAAGCATAACTTCTTCCTTCTTAGCTCCTATTACCCTATATCTGATCTTGCTCCTTGTTGGGAGATGCTGTAATTAGAAAGATTAATTAGTAGTCAGTGCAATAAAGACATATCTCTTCACATTAGCAGCATGTCAGGACCAAAAAGCTGAAGCTTTCAAACAAAGAGAGATGAGATCAAAAAATGTTCGTTGCTTGTTAGGTCAGACAACATAATGAAAATGCAAATTTTCCTTTTTTTTTGTTTCTTTTTTTTTGTCATTAGGCATCTTTTGTGCTGATCTCTAAAAATGTGAAAGAAATGTTTGCATGAAGAGGATGGAGATTCATTAAATTTGTAAAACTCTATAAGTGCTAATTAGGTAAGAACCCATCAAAATCCAATTAGGGAAAATTAGTGCTTGCTCTTCCCTATGAAAGAATAGGAAGGGATAGCATATTTGTGTAGATGTGGAAAGATTAAGGTGTTCCACTTCAGGCAAGAGGACATGTGAAAAACCTCTTTTCATAAACAGCCATTTGATAATAATTACAATCTCTTCCATTTTCTCAGGCTTTTCTTTGTGCAAGTGCATTCATAATAATGATAGATGGCGTTTATATAGAATCACAAGATTTTCAATGGTACAGGACCTCACATCCCATTTAGTTCAAGCTGCAATCAAAAAAGAAACCCCTACTAGAACTTATCCAGAAATTGTTCATTCAGTCTCTGCTTACAGACAGATGATGAGCTGGGCTTTGTAGCTCACAACTTTTGCAAGGGATACTGAAGCTAGTGGATTTCTTTAGTTCAGGAGTTTTGAGCAGCAGGGGCTAAAGCTGATTTGGTGTGTGAAATAAGTTCAACCTTAGTATGGTATGGGAAAGTGACTAGGTTGACAAATTAGGGGAGAATTAACTGTGGTAAGAAAAATGTAGCATATTTGAGTTTCTCTTCTCTACTCTCTTTCTGTAGTTCTGCATGGTGAAGAAGATGGCCCTTCTAGGATAAACTGATCACGTCTACTCTCATTACTATGCTAACTCAAGTATTGGATCTTGTTTCTCTTTCTTTTTCAAATAGAACTTATGGCATGGTGCAGAGATATCTTCATTTGAAGGTGTATTGGATTTAAGTGACACAGATTTTCGCAAGTCTTTAGCCTCACTCTCTCTCCCAGAGCCATTGAAGTCCAGGGGCATAGCAAAAGTCTGGATGATTGTCAAGCCATCTTGCTGTTTTCAAAGTCTGACCTAATGTTGCACAGTGCAGGTTTCAGCTGCCTTCATGATCGTTGGAAGAAATTGTTCTCATCCACCCATTCTTCTGGAGCACATCTTGATGTACTTGGGGTAGGCAATCTCCTAACTCACTAATGGATTTGAGGTTTTTGTCTTTTCCAAGATGGCTTCATAGGGTGTGGCCACTGCCAACTGCTTCTTAGAGACACAGGTGATATTTGGAGAATAGTAGGACATCACAGTGGGATTAGCAAACCTAAAAAGCACTAAGCAAACACTCATTTCAGAGATGTTAATTCTTCATGAACATTCCCATACAGTCTATACAGTCTTGGATAAGACTCCCTCAATGTCCTCTACCTTCTAGTTAGAGATTTGGAGCGTAGAACTCTAAATTCCTTCCAAAGTTTTCCTTTATGGAATGTGGAATTGGACTTCCACTCACACATCAATCTGTACCTCTGCCTTTTTTTCACTTAAGGAAAAAGTTACTTTCTGGTGCTTCTACCCCTTCCCAGCTTCCAGCTTTCTGTTGTGTGTTGTCTTTCTTCTTATTTATATTCTTGGAACAGAGTCTGATACATAATAGGCACTTAATAATTATTTTTTGAATTGAATTTATTTGAATTGAATTGTATCAGTCATTAGTAGATGGTCCTGTGAGTGGCCAATGCACTACCCATAAGGACCCCTGGTTTCATAAAAAGAAAAGAAAAACTAAAGAGGAAAAATGTTACTAATTTGGCCTATTTTGAAAATTTTAATTGTTAAAAATATTTTCTCTATTAATATTAAAATTGTATTTTTTCTATTTATTTCAACAACTTAAAGAACCAATAAGCAAGTATTTGTTAAGACCGACAATTGTGAAAGAGGCAACAAAGCAGAGTGGATAAAGAGCTGATCTCAAAGCCAGGAACATGTCATCATAGGGAATTGAATTCAAGTTTACACACACGCGCGCACACACACACACACGTGTGTGTGCATATAATTAATTAATCAGCTAATTAATCCTTACTCTCAAGAAGAGTCCATTCTAATAGGGGAGGTGAGGATATATTTAAGTATTGTGGGATAAATCTAAACAGGATAAATAAAATCAATGTAAGGCATTTAGACTATTTATTTTCAAAGTGTTGGTTGTCCAAATGTTAAGACATATCACTATTTACATATCAAGATTTCTTCTGAGGAGAAAAATTATAAGTGACACTATTTTTTGCATTTTTCAAAACATGAAGAAAAGCTAGAATTCAATAGGCTATTAGACAAGCATTACTGGGAGATTGAGGCTTTAGGTTCCCTTTGAGGGACATTCATCTATTGCCAGACTTCTTCGATGCTGAATTTCCAGGGAACTTGAAACACTGTAAATTAGCGTTGATTTTCTAATTATTTGTTTCTATAAGTAGGGTTGATGGGCAATATGTTACTTCAGACTTCACTAAATCTGTGATATTTTTCTGGCTGTTTTCTCCAGTAATTCCCATAAAAATCCATCCATACCTTCTTATCCTGTGGACTCTTGTCCATGACATTCCATAAATATTCCACAGGGTAGTACAATTATATGGGTATGTTAAGAGCTTAATAAATGCCAATTGATTGATACACTGATTGATTGGTACAATCTAGTGATACTGGGTAGAAAAAAAATGGGTCCATAATTAATATGGCAGTTGGAAGGGCAGCAGATAGAGAGTTGGGTCTGGAGTCTCCTTGAGTTCAAATCTAGCCTCTTACTACTTGTGTGATCCTGGGCAAGTCACTTAACCTATTTGCCTTAGTTCACTCATCTGTGAAATGAGCTGGAGAAAGAATGCCAAACCACTCCAGTAGCTTTGCCAAAAAAACCTAAAATGGGGTCATGGAGAGTTAGACATGGCTGAAACAACTGAACCAAAAACAGTTAGTAGATTGTAAATTGCATGAGGCTACAGACTACCTTATATCAGTTTTATTTATTCTCAATGCCTTCCATGTTTATTTTGGCCCTACTTTGTTTTTGCTTGCCATTTATTTTCCCAGTGTTTAGCAAAGCTCCTCAGAACATAGAAAGTACTTAATAAATACTTTCCCTCTTCCTTCCTATCAAGATTTTATAGACACTGCAGTCAGTTAATAAATATGATCAAGTTAAATCCATTAATTTCTATCATTTTAATATTAATCTGCTTCTTATATGTAAAGACCTTGGATGAATTGTATGGCAAGGATCATGGAAAACATATAAACAACTTATTAACAAATGAGAACTCACTGGAACACAAACAGTCAAGTAGGAACCCAGAACTAAGACAGAGATTTTGTTACCATATTTTTCAAAAAGAGTATATTACAGTCATTCTATGGATCTGTAGCTTTAGTGTCTTCAACACTGACAAAGTCAAATATAATGAATAAGTGCAAGTGATGTGATTATTACTAATTGCCAGTAGAATATAGGCCTCTCGAGATGAGGGATACCTCCACATTTTTGTCTCTGTATCACAGCAATAAACAGAGGGCCTGGCTGAAAAGAGGCACTTAGTAAATGTTGGTTTTGTTGACTTGAATTGTATTGAATGTCAACATGAGCAGTATGTTTTAAAATAGTAGTTATTTGGTCACTGAGCAAAAGAAATGTCTTAGAAGTTAAGTGAATTTTCTTTGAATTTAAATACATGAGTTCTCTCTGCAATTATAAATTCAGTATCAATAGGATGTGATACAATAAAAATGAAAAATATAAACATATAAATGCAAAAACTTGAAGGAACCTTTCTTTGAAAGAAATTTATGCTGAGGAATTCACTTACAGGGACTAATTTTCTACTATCTTTATGATTTCAGTATTGTACATATAGTCTCATATAACAAATTAGTGTCTTTGTTCCATGCCCTTTTTGTTGGGATTTGCATAAGGCACTCCAGCAAATTCAATATATAAATTATGGAAACTGCATATTTCAATAAATAAAAGGTCTTTTACAGAAAAGCCTCAAGCAGCAATTTTGTGATAGCAAAGAGGTAGAAACAAAAAAGACATACTTTGATTGGACAATGACCAAATAGTAATAGTTGGATATAATGGACTGATATTGTTCCATGAGATAGCAATGCATATAGATCAGTGAACAGATGGAGGGTACCACATTATCTCTAATCACAAAACTTTTCACACCTCTCCAAAACAGAAATAAGGCACTAAAGACAAAGTGACTTCAACTGTCTCCATGATCTGCAAGACACAGAATATAAAAGAAAGTTAGAAAAATGAACTTATAATGACCTTGAGCACACTCAGCACCTCTCCCCCAAATCCATCTTCCTGGAAACAAAGTTCTATTAGCAGACCCAAGGACCTGACATACATTTACCACAAAATTCATGTTAGGCTACTTCTTCCTCCTTCACATGCCATGGAAACTCCACTCCAGGTTGTAGAAATTTATGTGGGCCATGACAAACAGGCAGTAGCTGCAACCCCATACCATCAGCACTACAAAGCTCTGAACTGCTAGTGCCAGGATGCAAAAACAGCATGGCATCGGAATGACAAATTTCTGAATTTCTGTTTTGTTGTTATAATATCAAAGAGCTAAGGAATTGGGAAGATTGGGAGTGGGCACCAGCAAAGAACTCACTCTCTCTCGCTGTCTCTCTGTCTCTATCTCTGTCTCTGTCTCTCTGTGTTTCTGTGCATCTCTGTGTAAGGTACAGGCATCTAGCCCTCTAATCCTGAGGAAATGGGCGTAGCATCCAACTGGGATCAAGTGTGACCACTCAAAAGTCATTTGAGGCAGAGACCTAGGCTAGAGAACTATTAAGTACATGGCATCAGGTTGAGGCACTTAGAGATTCATTCCCTAAAGAAATTCCATCATAAAGGAACAGTCAGAAACTGAACAAGGGAAATTTGTGTGTGTGTGTGTGTGTGTGTGTGTGTGAATAAAATTACCAAAGAACTCAGGAAAAAGGCTCAAACATCTTGAATATAAGGATATAAGATCATATAAGATCAGCAGGGCAGACATTAATCAAAGAAATTGGGGCCTCTAGATCCACTAAACAAGTTCAGGTATCTGTGAATAAATACTGCAAAATAAAGAAACAATAGTCTAAAAATTGGTGAGATAGAGAACTCCATAAAACATGAGGAGAACATGCCTCGTAACACATAGTTCTCAAGTGGTTCAAAAGAGAAATAAGAATAATTAATGAAGAGTTTATGGCTTAAAGAGGAACAAAAAACCAAAATATAACAGGGCAGAATAGGAAAAAAAGAGGAATCTTTTTGCTGATTTTTCTGGATCCAGTTTTACCCAATTAAGTGACTTTGTTTGAGTCTGGACTTTGATTGAATCAGGAATCTTTAATTTAATCAAAAGACTGAATGGATATCAAGAGTCTTTGACTGGAAACAGTATATATACATATATGATATTGCTAGAACAATGAGGAGAAAGAGAAGTAGAACTAAGAGAGAGAAGGCAGTGTGAGTTGGCTATGGGAGTTTGCTAGTGAGGAGCCTAACAGAAAGAATGTTTGTGATGACTGTGCTCCTTCGGGGGTTCTGTGCTGATTTCTCAGACAGAAGTCATATCTGTTGGTTTGTGTTAATTTCTCAAACAGAAGCCCAGTCTGTTGGTTTTTATGAGTGAATGAGCTAAAGAGCAGAGATCCTCCTATGGCAAGGAGGCTTAACTTAAGCCCCTTTTAAGGGCTGTTAAAGTGAATAAAGGTGATGGGGCTGGTGATGTGTATAAACATTGTTATGCCTTTGTTAATTACTGTTTTTGTAGCAACAGAAGCTGGGGACAGAAGTCCCTGGAGCCTGTTATAAGTCAGACGCAGGAAGAGTTTGGAGTGGAAGAGTCCTGTGAGATGAGAAAAGGAATAAGAGCAGAGAACTGCCTCCATGCTAACACAGACAAGAGTTGGGAGCAGTTGGCCCACGGGGGAGGAGTCAAAGGAGTTTGGAAGACAGACTTGAATCAAGACAAGAGAGGACTTTATTTGGACACTGTGTATTGATTAAGGAGATTTTTCTTACAGTGATATGGCATGCTAGGGAAGACCAACACCCCCTGACTTGGGAATGCAATGATATATGCTATGTGCCATAAGGCATACTGAGTGTTATGAGATAAATATATCTATTACATGATAAGTTTCACTTAAGGATGTTGCTATGAATGTTCTGCTTTACTTTACTGAACAACATTTAGGTTGTTGCTGACTAAATTGAGAGTTTGTTATACTATGCAATTAGACCATTAAAATTACTCATAGCAGAAGTCCTCTGGTGTACTGCCATGGTTGGCATTACAGCAAATTTCACCAAAGAAACAAGTAAGAACAATAGATTGAAAATGTTTATATATAGAAGTCAAGGATAATCTAGTAAAAATAGTTTCAAAAAGCAGAAATATTATTGAAAATACGCTTACTACGAAAACAAATTTTATTGATCTGAAAGATATGATACATAGAGACAATCTAAGGATTATAGATCGCCTAGAATAACATTAAAGGACAAAAACTTTTTCATTCTAATTCTGGAAATAACAAAGTAGAACATTCTGAATTACTGAAGAAAAGAAAATGAAAAATCAATTGAAAGAATTCATGGATAACCTAAGTGGGAAGGACAAAACATAACAAAACAGACCACACCAACAATAGCAACAAGAACAACAACAAACTCAGACTTAGAGGGATAAAAATTAACAATTCAATTAAAAAAATAAATTCTGCAAGTAAGTAGGAGAAAGACCTTCAAATGCAAAGTAAAGAAAATGTGAATAATGCAAGACTGCTCTGCATCTGTGCGCCCTGGATAGTCTTACAGGTATTTAAATTATTTATTTCTTTAAGAAGAATATTATGATACCTAAGAACTGAAAACAAATAAATACCCATTTTTTCATACATGATGGATTTTTTTTGGAAGGGAAGAAGGAGAGTTACCTGAGATAGCTGGTATCATTTAAGAAACATAAGTCATCATTAAACAACCTATTTAAAATAAAGTAACACATGTGAAGAATCCAGAGAAATATGAGGGAGTGCATAAGAACTAATCCAGAAGGAAGTAAGGAGAATGAGGAAAACAATATATCCACTTATTACAATAAATGGAAAGTAAATAATAGCCATGCAATTGAGCATCATTTAATTAACATGATTCATCTTGGGACCAAAGGAGAATTTAATGGAGTTTTTTCATGACCTGTTTTGATGGAATGCGTAATCACACTAAGTCAATCACTGATTGTTATACTTAAAGTGAAATAATATAAAAGATGAAAAACATTCCTTCTACTTTTGCAGAGGTAGGGGACATGGATGAGAAACACTGCTTATACTAGAAGACTCATTTGATATATTGGTTAACTTGGCTGAATTATTTTTTCTTCAAGCCAAGGAGAAAACCTAAGGCAAGGTGGGAATCAGAGTATATTTAAAATTTGCAGTAATATTAAGATATGTCAGTACACCCCTTTTTTTTATTTGAAGAAAGTTTTATGGGAATTTGGATGATGCACCTCAATTCTCAGTCAATTCCGGTTTGTTCTCTGCAAAGCCCTCTATAAAATGACCACCTCCTATCTTCCTAGTCTTCATACACTTTACTGACTCCTGAAATCCTGAAATATGGTATCTTTAACCTCCTTGCTGTTTACTCATACAAGATGCAACATTTTTCACACCCTGGATTCACTTGTTTTTCACTGGCTGTCTCTCATGCCCGGAATTCAATATTTCTTAACTATATCTTCTGGTTTTACAGACTTCATTGAAGTCTCTTTTAAAATCCCACCTTCTACAAGAAGCTTTTCTTCCTGATCCCCCTTAAGTCTAGTGTCTTTCCTCTATTATCTCCAATTTATTCTGTATATATATTTCAATGTGACTGTTTTGATGTACTCTCTTATATGGTGAATTACAGAAGAAGAGTGACTTTTCACCTTTCTTTGTATCCCAGTGCTCAGTGAAGTTCCTGAAACATAGTAATCACTCAATAAACACTTGTTGACAAACTGAGTAATAACATCTACTAAAAATAGAGCTCTTTGCTCATAGAAAATGGTTAATACACATTTTGAATTGAATCGTTTGACTTCTTCACGAGATTCTTATTTTGATGTTTCAAAATGACACTGAAGTTATTTAATACTAGATGTGGGGATGATTCCAATTTTTGAAGGGTGATTTTAATTAACCTCAAAAGCATTATCTATTATAGGAGCTTCACATGTGTTCAGGGCTCACCTGAAATCACTTTTCTTTGTCAATACAACTTTCTTGCTTCATGAGTGTCACTTACAGATACCATTTGCAATTACCCTTTGCATTGACATCGGCGCATAGGGAAATTGTCAGCTAATCTATAGAGGGGCACAAGAATTATTATTGTTGCTGTTATTATGACTCAGTTTTTCACAGCTGTTAGGTAAATACACAGGAGGACTGCTATCAGGTACTCTAGAGCCTCTCTCTCTAGCACAGGTTCACTCTTGATCTGGCTCAGACAGGAAGGCAGGGTTAAGTACAATGACTTCATGCTAGTCTAATCTTTTCAAAGGGAGTTGCTGATAATGGGAGCATCATCTCTACAGTGTTCCCTAATCACCCTTCTCGCATAGGGCTACTGAGAAGGTGGGGTAGTTACCCCTATTTCTCAATGGGGCCAGTTGAGACAGGCACAATATTCCAGTTTACACACTCCCCTAGATTCACTCAAGCTTCAGTAGGGGGCCAGTTGAGGCAAACAGTTTCCCCCAAGCCTTGATGTGTGCAGATCAAATCAGGTACATGCATTTGTCTATGTATTACCAAGATAATAAATCCCTATGGATTCCCCACCTACCAACCAGTGTCCACTTGCTTTATAGGGCAACAGACAAAAAAGGCCATTTACCAGGAATGGCCTCACAAGTTAACATTAGCAATATTATCACTCACGACAAGTATAGTATGCATTACTTACATCATCCCTATATCTCACTGCACAAGCATGATGCAGATGTTTATAAGCCATGACCTGGGAAATACATAACACCTGGAAACTAGATATTGTTATGGCCATAGGACCTGGGAACTAAATTCTAAGAAAGAATAACAAAAATCTACATTATTTATACTCAGAAACTAGTGAAATAACTTCACTGTCATTTTGAAACAAAAAATAATCCCATGAAGAAAGAGTGAAATAATTCAATTCAATTCAAACTGTGTAATATTCATTCCTGGAGAGCATATTTAAAGTACCACTGGGAAGGTTTGATCAGAGCTCCATTTGTATCTCCCTTTAAACAAAAGGGAGTATTGGACAAATTTTAATCTAAGACAGGTTGATTTCTTTTCTCTGGTGGTGGTGATGAGAAAAAGTAACTTCTTGTTTCTCAAACCTGTGGAGACAGCCCAGCAGTTACATTTGGGACTAGAGTTGCCCTCTGAGTGCAGTACTTCAGTTTTACTTGAACTTTTCTCCATTTTCCCCCTATGATGAGGTTGTATTTTTTTATCTCATCTTTATTTTTTCTTAATTTGTTTTGGGAGACATACTTTTAATTTAATTGTGTTGGGAGATATACTTTTAAAATTACAAATCAGACAATAATCTTTGACAGGCATTTTAATTTCCATTATTTTGCTTCTTGAATTTGCATAATTTTTAATTGTATGTGATTTTGATCTTCAGTTACAGGATAGCTAAATCTGATACTGTATAAGAACTGGAAAAGAAGGAAAGAGGAAAAGAAAGAAGTTTTATGAAGAAAAAAGAAAACAATAAACACATATATGTGTATATACATGTGCACTCATACACAGAAAGAGAGGGAGAGAGCCTACATATTATCTCATTTGATCCTCATAACAATCTCAAGAGGTAGATACTTTTATTAACTATTTTACAGTTGAGGAAACTGAGGCGAACAAAGGTTAAGTGATTTGACAAGGATTTCACAGATACTAAGTGTTTGCCACTGAATTTGAACTCAGGTCTTCCTGACCCAAGGCTCAATGCTCCATCCACTGCACTACCTAGCTACTTAATTGTTTATTACATGTTAAATGTTCATTGCACAAAGAGAAAACTGACTCTTCATGGACTGTTTGAAACTCTTATTGTGAAACACTAGGGAGACACTTGAAAAGATAATGTTTTCATTTGCCAGGAACCAAGAAATCTTTCAAGAAATGGAGTTACAAATAAAGTTGTCAAAGTCACAACAGTTGATTTACTGAGGATAGCAAATATTCAACCAAAAGAAAAGTGTAACGGGAAAAGCACAGACATCACCAACTCATACTGACTACCTATGCTTGCCTCAACATCGAGGCAGCTTGGCATATTAAAATAGAAAATGTTCATCTTACTAACCACTGATGAGGAAAAACTTAAGAATTAGAATTATAGCTAAAATGGAGTGACCCAACTCCCCTGTGCAGGCTCTCTCTCTGTCTTTCTTTGTCTCTCTCTCTCTCTTTCTCTGTCTATCTCTCTGTCTATGTCTGTCTGTCTCTGTCTTTTTATCTGTGTGTACTAAGTGTGGATTGGATTAATATAATTTTTATTTGTTTCCCCTGACTGTTAAGAAAAGAGGGGGGGTTGATTTGATTCATGTCTCATGCTATCTGCAATGTGGCCATAAAACTATAGCAAGTTAGAGATAAGTGATGCCTAGGCAAGCTTTGACTGTTCTTGTAGTTTGTTTGTTTTGTTGCTCTTGCTGTATGATTGTTTTACAAATGAAAGGGTTATCAGCTTTGATATGGGCATGCCTATATGTCTTACATGCCTTTTGAGTTCAAGAGGCCCAGAGATCTTGAGTTTTCTTTTGGTTGACAATTACTAGCTACCTAGGATTGATTCCCTGGGATTTATTCCAGCAATGTTAGAGAATATAACTTTGAGCAAAAGGATGTGCCCAAGGCTGAATTTTTATTCTAGAAAAAGGTAGACTAGAACTTGTGTGGACAGTACTAAAGTGGAAGGCACAATACTTATTTGAGAATTCCCCCTACCACAAATCTGCTTCATGAGGTTCTGAAGCTTTAGTAATTCTGAGATTAAGAGTTTTAAGTTCAACAGATGAAACTAGTTTTAAGTCACCCTATTAAAATATTCATTTTAAGTTTTTTGTGTTGTGTGTGTGTGTGATGAATACCTCTTCCATACTTAGTTTGTATTATATTTTTTATTTCATTTCACCGCCCCATCTCCCATTACATATACCCTTTTTGAAAGACCTAGACATGAGCCAACAGCTCTCCTGTGACTTAAACCAATTCAAATATGTATGAGACCAGAGGACAGGGACACGTTTTGGAGAATGAATGGATTTAGTGTCTCAGTCTCCAATGGTTTTTAATAATATAAATTCACAAGTGTAGCCTTGATAATTCATCAATAAATAACATCAATGCACATTTATTAAGTGGCACACTTCAGGTGCTAAGTTCGTTGTTGGGAAACAAGGAAAAACTTGAAACATTATTTCCCCCCTAAAATTTATGTTCTCCCATGGGGATTTAATATGTAAATAGATAAATGAAATATAATTATAATACATTGAACTAAATCCTGTCACTTTCAGATCTTGTAAAGTTTGGTGTAATTATTCTGCACTGAAGGTAAAGAACTTAAAAAAAAATAATTGAAGAAAACTGAACCATATTCATTCCAGATCTATACATTATCCCATCTTTCTTAACTTAAATTACGACACTATAAAAGTACACAGAGTTGACTTATTCCTAGAGAAAATATTTTCCCCTTACTCTGCCTTGCCTTTTTGTCCTCTGCAAACACTAATCAATTCTACTACCACCATTGAACTCTAAAGAACCAAAGAACCAGTTATATTTAAACAAAGACACATTACTGAAAATCTGAATGAAAAAAAAACATTTTTGAAAACTGATTCACTTTTTAAAAATAAACTGTGGAGTTTTTTATTAAATTTATTCACACACTGGAAATATATCCCATATTAATTACTCTTTCATTTATATATTTTGAAAATCATGGTTGAAAATGATTGGGAGATTAATATGAGTTTGAGAGAAATGTGAAAGGAAGTGAGCAGGCAATAACCAAAAGGGTATTATAATATCATAATTATAAGAGGTCAGGAACTCTCAGGTTATCAGGATCATGATTGGGAGAAATCTCTTGAGACGACATATCCTTGCATGACTTACATGATGGACCATCCTTATGCAATAACCAACCTTCACAATTATCTTGAGCAAGAACAACAGCCAACCATGTAAGCTCAGTACACAGTGTTTACAAACTTCTTGCATGTATGGAAGTAGAACACCTATATATACTCTGAGCTAGCTGAGAATAAACGGAGTGCATACCATCTTTGCTCCCTCCTCATTCATTTGCACCCTGATGAAAACTTAACATTTTAGCACCCAATGTGGGGCCCCTCTAAAAATACTTGGTTCCCAAGTAAAAGGAGCAGATAGCTCAGGGAAGTGAGCACCTGAATTAAGTAAGGCAAGAATGGCCAACACCCATAGTTTCATTTTTCAGGATGACCAAAAGCAGTGAGAAGCACCTGGGGCAAACCGGTTTTTTGGAACAAAACCACTGAGGTAAGTTGTGTAAGTATCATTTTAACACAACTTCTCTTAGGGCAATACCTAGCCACTTCACAAAAGGAAAGCATCCCAGTGGCTAGTTGATAATCCTTATTGTGACACAGTGTCATGGAAGGTGGTAGGGAAGCAACTTTTGGAACTTCATAGAGAAAGACCAGAGGAGGACCCCCAGAACTGAAGGGGCCGCTTCTTTGGCGTGGTCACTTTTGCTTTGAGCTCGGCAAAATTTGTTTCACTTTAGCAATAGGCTAGAGCCCAGGTATTTTAAAGAGACAGGTGAAGTAATTCATGTAGTGAAAGGCATGAAGGAGACCGAGGAAGGGACTATAAATCCTGAAAAGTGGGAAAGAGTAGGCAATCAAATGAGTGTATTACAAAGAGGTCAGACCAAGTGCCTCTCCTGTTACAATATTCTCAGTTTGGGAATGGACTTAAAATCTGTCTTCAGAAACCCAAACAGGTACTGTTAGCCACAAAAACAATAACGGTAGATGCAGCCTCTGGTACAAAAGAGAAGGAAGATCTGATGGAGTGTGTCACACAAAAATTTAAAATACAGTCTCCTCCTCCCACTGCTCCTCCATTATACAAGTCTAGATCACAAGTTTCTGAAAAAATCCCAGAGCCTGAAGGGATTGCACAAAA
This sequence comes from Bettongia penicillata ogilbyi, assembly GCA_023548195.1. Lineage (NCBI taxonomy): Eukaryota > Metazoa > Chordata > Mammalia > Diprotodontia > Potoroidae > Bettongia > Bettongia penicillata. The sequence continues at coordinate 978,450 of JAJHZJ010000788.1, forward strand.
AGTCCTTTGGCAAGCCACAGAAAGAGGAGAAGAAAAACTTTTGGAAATGAGGCTAACATTGCTATTAATAGAAACCCCACATCCCTGTAACCCAGGAGCAGCTATAAGAGAATATAACACCCTGGATTTTAAATTCTCAAAGAAATTAATCAATTATGGACCAGATACTCTTTACTTTCAGTCTCTTCTAGACAGAATTTCTCAGACAGTGCTATACCCCACTGATTGGTGCAATATACCTAAACCTACAAGACCTCTTGTCTTGTAGGACGAGATTAGTTAGTTGGAAAACTGAATTGTATGAAAGATGTTTGGAAAGCAGTGACAGAAAGTAAGCCAAAGTTATAATTTGTGCAGATAATTTCTGACAATTTCTTTTTCTTTCAGGTTTTGGATTCTTTTTTATATTGTTTGTATATGTGTTCTGTCTTTACATGTTCGGTGTGCATGTGTTTGTGAGTTATTATGCCTGACTCCATTGTAGCTGGAATTTGGGATGTTATCTCTTTCCCTCCCCCTTGTCCCTTCTCTCTGATGATGGCAACATCAGGGAGGAGAATGGGAGAGAGAAAGAGAGAAACTAATCTTATATTATTTAGTTTATATGACTGATAAATGCAGTTTTATATAAGAAATACAAGGAAATAATTTGTGAAGCTTTAAAGGGGCTTTAATCAAAGCCCACTAGGAGAACAACATAGGTATGAAGTTTTAGGACAGCATAAAAGTTTTGGAAATTATTGGAAAATTGTTGGTAAAATTCTCTCTCTCTTTCTACCTTCTGATCCTGGCCAGCTTGTGAAGGTGGAGAGAAAGACAAGAAGAAATTGGGGAAATTTTTCCCCTCATATCAGAAAGGCAGATTGACTAGCATTTTAATTATCTAATGCCTCTCCTAAAAGAGAAAAGTTTTTGTATAATGGGATACAACTAAAAGGTAATTATTCTGGTCCTATTTTAAGTGAAATATGCCACTCCCAATTAGATGTTTAAAGCAGGTCAGAATTTGTTGTATTATTTGACACGAAGGCAAATTGGGAAAATGCAAAAATCTGAAAATGCAAAAAGATACCTCAGAGATAAAACTTTGAACTCCCCAGTAGAAAGGAGGGGACTAGGTGCCACTAGACTTTATTTCAGAGTCTCCCTCACTTCTACTTGCAGTTTCACAACTTTTTCTTCCAGAAACGTTTTTGAGGAGTGGACACAGATGTGAAATTTTCTTGAGTAAAAGTTATAACCATTAAGATTTTTATTTTACTCTGTAATCTAGAAATGATGTTAGAGAAAATAATTTTAATCTGAACTTTGTTGAAACTAAAAGATGTTGGAAAAATTGTGTAAAGCCAGTTATGTTATTTAAAATTTTATCAGTCCTACTAACCTTTTCTTAACTATTTTGCAACTGTCATTTAGAAAAGCAGGTATTTTCACCTTTGCCTGTTAAAGAAGTTACAGTGAAAACAATTTGGCTATCATTTATAAAAGTTGTAAGTAAGATTGTTAACTAAATTTTTGGAGTTACTGCTTTAATGCTAAAACCTAACATTGTTAATGGCTCATTGTATGTGGAAAGAAAGAAACTGAGTAAAAATTTTATGTAGACTGGTTCTGCCCATTCAGAACAGTTCTCCTGTATGTTTGGGGGTTGGCAGTCATGGAGTCCGTGCCAATTCCTTTTATTTTGTAAAACTGCCAAGGCCCCTTTCATGTGGACAAGGTCATCAGTCCTAAGAAAGAAATTTGTTTGGCTTATATAATTCACAAAAAAATGAATGGGACTTGCTTAAAAGTTGTAATAGATAGAAAGGATTTTTAACAGTTGACTTTTATGTCAGTACAAGTTTAAAATTTGAGAAGGAAGGATCTTTGATGAAATCCCTTATATATGTGAGTCTTGTTAATCTTCATTGCTTATTGGAACTCCATGGGAATACAACTAACTGTATTGGCTTTAAGTTGTGATTAGTGAAATTTGCTTTTTAAGGTAAAAACATTTGGGATGTAAATATTTTTAAGTTTGAATTTGGGTTTAGTTTCTTGCATTAAATCAGTATCTGAGAGAACTACCACAAGTTGTTCAGAGGGAATGTGATCCTGCACTGTTAACAGGTGAAGTTTGTACCTGGAAAGGAAATATCAAGGGGACAGTTCTGGACTTAATCTAAGATGGGATCCTCCTGGTCAGTTTCCCCATTGTGTCTTTTAAAAAAAGTAATGTTTCCCAGCTGACTATTCCTGAGTCTGGCTATAATACAGATACTGCATGATTGCAAAATTTCACTCCTATCTGAATTCAGAGTCAAAGATGTTTTGTCCTGTCATATTTGCTATATCACATATCCCTACTTTTTTCTTCTGTAGCAAATTTCTATGATCAGTAGCAAGTGACCAGCAAAACATGTGAGCCCTTTTGTGTAATCTTACTGGGAAAACTAATATTATTTTTATCTGAAATTAGAACATGTTCATAAATTTTGTGTAAACTACTTAAGACTTACCTTAAGATCCCTCATTGTTTAAAAGGATTTTAAAAGCATTAGTGTTCTTGTGTAATCAGTCTCTTACTGTTACCAATGTGAGATTAGATTGCACATTTTTGACTAAAGCATATTGTAATATCTAGGAACTCTGTAATAATTAAGAACTTGGTTTGTTCTAATACTTTGGGAATTCATGTTACATAAGGAAATTTTTATACCAACTAAGTTTTAATGAATTTTAATTTTAAAAGATTTATTTTTGCTTCAAAGTGAAAAGAGAACTATCATTTTAAAAGGTTTCAACTAAGTTTCTTCATAAGTTCACTCTCAACATCAGGATAAATTTTCAACTGTTTTAAAAGAAAAAAGTAATATTTTTAGACTAAATGTTTTTCAAAGAGAAGGGAGGTAAAGCCTACTAAATTTTCATTTTCAAGATAATGTATTACTAAATTAATATGCAATGATGTACAAAGCAGAAAAGATCTTGCTGTTTTGAACTGAATTTGTGGTCATTCCATGGCCTAAGCAAAAGTTAAAATTAGTGTTTGAACTTGTTGATAACTGAATTTCTAAAGTTTCTCTTCCAGAGTGAATATAATCAGAGAAGGATAAACAAGCCTGTGAAACATCGATGAAAATCTATTCAGTTGTGAAGTTCAAATTAGATATCTCTTTTGTTAAAGAAAATACAGCTATGTTATTTCTGACAGCCACGGTTGTCACACACAGTTTAAGTATGTCAAGAAAGTGTGGGGAAGTATTTTCAGAAGACAGAAAGATGATGTAACTACCATGTTTAACCCCTTCTGGTCATTTTTTGGCCTTTGTTTGTTTAACCACCTTGCCAGATTTGTCTCCTCCAGGTTTAGTGCCCTCCACTTTCAAGATGACCATTCTGGCTTTATATGACTCACTGTCCATGACCCAACACCCTCTGGACATGGCATCACACTAGCTACAGACCTCTCCAATGTTGGGACCCCATGTGGCAGGGACAGATACACTCTCAGCAGGAAGCCATTGCGGAAACCGAGACCTTCGTCCCTTACCCCAAGAGATTTAGGTTTCATCTATTTAAAAAGAAGGAAACGATGGGGCGTTTGGGTGCATACATTTGGGCCCTAATGCTAAATTTGCATTTAAAAATCATATTTCTCTCTAGCCTCAAAGTACTATCTCAGGCAGTTTTTCCCTCAAGGACACAGCCTGCCCTAGCAACACCCATTATCTCTCTTCCTCCTGTAGTAGTCAGCTCCACCTGTAGAACTCAACTGCCAGCTATGTACTGAACTGACTATGTACTGGATCATATTGACATTTAATATTCACCGACCAATCATGTGTATCCTAGATTCAGACATATCTATACTCTCAATTTTTTGAATGTCACCCTATTACTGTACCCATCATACATGGACATTGTTGGCTGAACTTCATTGATTGTGATACTAATGAGGGACAGACATTGAATATTTCAGACATTGAATATTCTGTATTACAATCCTGGCACAATATTGCTATGAAGGATAGGAATGATTCCGAGATGCAGGGATTTCCAACATAACACTGGACATTGATCAATGGAAAAACAACGCCAGTGGTGTGGAAGATTTTGTGACAGTTGGAAGATCCAGGTCCTATATTGAAAAGAACAGGACAAATGGAGTATTAGCTAACCATATTTATACAGTTTGAGTATGTTTGGGGGGACAAAATGCCTCTATGTGAGAATGAAAGAAAAATGTTACTATTGCAAAAAGTGTTAATGGTACCTTACAAGGAACTAAGACGGACATTTATAACATCACTTGCTTCAGCTGCAAGGTTTCAGAGTGTATAGATTATAAAACTTCCGGTGTAGTGTTCCTGTAACATGACCAAAATATGTACTTATGCCAGTAAAGACTAAGGGATGGTATAGATCCAGAGCAGATCACATTTTCTGAGAATTAGAGCAGAAGCTAGAGTTTGGGGTGGAACCAAGGGTTTGAAGATGCATTCATTGTGTAACTTTAGGAATATCTTTGCTAATCTCATTGATTACATACTCATGATCATTGGCTGTCGGTATCCAGAGTACAGAATGAAAAGGTACAAGTTAACTTCATGGAAGAATTGGCACGGAATGTGTCTTTAGGGTTCCAGGAACAAAGAAAAATTGATTTGGACTTTTATGCAGTGATAAAGGAATTAAGAGTTGCTATTGTAGTATTGGAGATGAGGCGGATAGGTTGCAATTTTGTCAACGATTGATATGTGATTATCGTCGGACCTTCCTATGTGTGTCTAACCATCTGTATAATGAATCAGATTATGATTGGCAAAAGATCAAAAAATATTTGAATGGGGTTATTGATAATCAGAATTTGACCCTGGAAATTGAGGATTTATATAAGCTTACCTGAACTATGTATTAAGCAGCAGATCAAGATTTAACTTCTGATAAAACTGCACAAAATATTACAGATTTCTTCAAACATTTCTCCATTCCATCTATTTTCATTTATATAGCTCATGGTGGAATTGCTTTTATTATGTGCCTATTAGGTCTTTTATGTATCCTACCAATTATTGTTAAGCTTGCAGGCTTGGTCTTAAAAGATGTGGTTAAGAGGCTAGAACTTAACGCACAAGTTCTCTGGAAAGTTCATCATGGAAACAAAAATGGGGAATTGTAAGGAGTCTGGAACTCTCGGGTTATCAGGGTAATGATGCCCTCAGGAGAAATCTCTTGAGACAACATGTCCTTGCATGACTTATGTGATGGATTACCCTTATGCAATAACCAGCCTTCACAATTATTTTGAGTGAGAACATCAACAGCCACGCACGTAAGCTCAGCACACAGTGTTACAGACTTCTTGCATGTATGGAAGTAGAATGCCTATATATACTCTGAGCTAGCTGAGAATAAACGGAGTGCATACCATCTTTGCTCCCTCCTCATTCATTCATGCCCAGAAGAGAGATCTCATGCAGGCATGAGATCTTTGGGAACTTAACATATAATATACAATATTAATTAATAAAATATAATATTATCATCATATGTAATAGTACAACAATATTCAAGAGGCCAAGAGATATCATTATGTATTTTCTCCATAGATACTCCATGATTCAGGAATGGGAAGATTATTTAGAACAAATCTAATCAAAGGCAACATTTCTACAAGAGTAAACTCTTCTAGATTATATTTAAATACCTTTTCAACCTGACCTCAATATACCTTTCCATCTCTTTACTGCACACATTCATCTCCAATGCACCTGGCAATTCAGTCAATATGGCCACCTTCCTGTTTCTCCAATCTGCATGTCACCTCCCATCTCTAGATCTTTGCACTGGCTGCCCCTTCCTTCACATACCCATCTCTCATAATTCTTAATCTCTTTCAAGACTTGTCGCATGGTATATTTTACTTGGGGTTTTTTATGATGTCTTTAAAGTCTTAGATCTTTTTCTCAAAATCGCTTTGTGTGTATCTTTTGTTTGTCTGTCCTTTTGTCTATCTTTGTATCTACTTTTATATGCTACAGTTGGTCCATAGGTTAGGTTATAAGCTCATTGAGGATTGAAACTCTTTGATTTTGTGCTTGTATCACCAGCTTCTCTGATAGATTTCTAGTAAATTTATTGATTTTTCAGGAAAAAAAATAAAAAGCTTTAAAAGACAATGAAGCACCTGTAGAGCATTTACAATCAAGAAGACATAGGCTCAAATCCTGACCCTCATTCTTATTAGCTGTGTGACCCTGGGGAAGTCCTTTACCTGCTATATAGTGCTGGCAATCCTACAAGGACTTGGCTACTGCAGGAGTTTTTACACAAGAGAACTGAAGATATCTGAAAAAAACCCAGCCTACAAAGTATTTCCTAAACACATTTCCCTATTCAAGGCTACAAGAAGGAACATGATTCAGAGACAGATTGCCTTGAAAAATAACACAAGTTTTCTCCAATCATTCATATTAACAGTGGAATTAACCTTGAAAGTTTATAGCATTCAATCAATGCTGAGTTAGAGTACTAAGAGAATCCAGTGATTAGTTTAGTGGCTAGGCCATTGAACTTGAATTCTGGTACTGGGATTGCCACTCATTGTTATAAAACTTGGGCCACCTACTTTACCTAAGGTTCAATTTTCTCACTTGAACATGGCAATACTAATTTCTAGTATATCTATTTCACAGATATTCCTAGAGGTAAATGGATATGAAAATTTTCTGAGGATAAAGCTCTCCTTCCTCCCAATGGAATATAATTTACTCATATACTCTTTCTTTTCAAATCTAGGAGATCCAGTAGCTAAAGTTTAAATATAATCTAAAGTTTCTATACTTGTAGTAACCTTGCTTTTTTTCCATTTTGGCTTTCATCACATTGACTTTGAAACAATCCTAAAATGTGTGGAACAATTAACGTGGTTTTAATCACTGTTATAAACCTACTGAGAGCAGTCACTGTAATAAAATTGGCATATTAAGGGCATGAAAAATAATTACAGGTGCAGCTAAATATGATTAATGATGAAACAACAGCTCCAACATGAAGAGAATATTAAAGAGTTGTGGACTTTGCTTGAGTTGTATTCCCTTGTGCATTGATCATTTTCGTTCTAAGTGCCCTGAATGAGATAACTTATTGTAATGGAAAACACTCTGATACATGGAGAAAATAACCTGGATTATAATCCATTCTCTAGCTCTTACTAGTGGCTTTTATTTCCTTAACTTCTTTCAGAACCACCTGTCTCCTTTGTGAAATCATAGGATTATATTCTGATGGATATAAGGGATTTTGGAAGCCATTTTTTGCAACCCACAGATCTGAAATAACATAAACAAACAAAAAACCTGAGATCCATGGTAGTTACATGACTTGTCCAAGGTCACACAGATAGCAAACCTTGGAAGTGTGAGTGAAAAGCCAATCCTCTGCTTCCAGAATCAGTATGTTTTTCTATACATTGTTAAATGTGATGAACTTCTAAGCCTCTGAAATATCTACTATTTTGTGATCACAAAACATAAACAAGTATCATCTAATTAATCTCTGTAACTATAGGTAACCAACTTGTCTCAGTGAGAAACAAATATTCAGAGAGAAAGAGAGACAGGCAGACATAAAGACAGAGAGAGAGAGAGAGAGAGGAGAGACACAGACACAGACAGAGACAGGCAAAAAAGATGCTTTCATTAAGGAGAAATGGTTGAGTATCCTGATATGATTTTTCACTCAAAGATACAGTTAAGAAAATGTTTGGAAGATGGCGGAGTAGAAAGACACACGTTTGAGAGCTCCGAACCCACAGTCCATATACTTGATGTAAGAAGAGTTTCCCAGAAGTTCTGGATCACTGCAGGGGGTGCAGAAACATAGTGGAAGAGATTTCCGTTCCAGAGAGCCCTGGAGAGCCGTCCCCAGGGTCCGTCGTGCCCCGGAAAGTGGACCCCACCCCAGCGCTGCCCTGGCTGCAGCCCCAGAGAAGCTGATCCGAGCAGGCTTCAGGGACGAAAGCTCCTGCGGCCAGGAAGGTCCCTCCACCAACAGACGCTACAGGTCAGTGAGACACACGCCCGGGCTGACCGAGAGGGGAGCGGGGTGTCTCCATGGCTCGGGCCCCCTCGGGAGGAAGTGGCGGAGGCAGAGGCAGGGGCGGCGGCGGAGGCACAGTGGCGTGGCCGCAGCGGCCCAGGACTCCCCCAGCAGGCAGGATCTTCATTACTGAAAGTCTCTGCATAAACCACCTGAGGGAGCTGAGCCTGGGAGACGGCCCTGCCCCACCTGCTCCATTTCTGAAGGTCTCTGCATAAAGCCGCTGAGGGAACTGAGCCTGGGAGGTGGCCCTACCCCCACCCCAGAACCAGAACTAAAGCTCCCATTGATTAGCAGCCGCTTGCCGCGGAAAGCCCATTTGAATCTCAGAGCCCAAGCACTAGCTGGGCAGATCTAGGCGGGGGGTGGACAGGAATCTCAGAAGTCAAGTAACTGGCTGGGAAAATGCCTAGAAAAGGGAAGAAAAATAAGACTATAGAGAGTTTTTTTGAACAGATGCAAATGATCCCGACTTTCAGATCTGACGATGAGGAGGACATATTCTTGCCGTCAGGGAAAGACGTGGAGGGCGGGGCCTCGGTACCCAAGAAAGTAGACATACAGTTAATGAGGAATAGAAAGTCATCTGGCCCTACAGGAGAAAAGAGAAGATGGAGACAAGAGAAGGGAGGGATGACAGAAGAGAGGGCAGATTAGAGATAGCGAAAATTAGATTGCTTGATGTATTGGGGTGGGGGGAGGGGATAAAAGGGGAGAAAATTTGGAACCCAAAATTTTGTGAAAATGAATGTAAAAAAAGTTAAATAAATAAATAAATATTAAAAAAAAGAAAATGTTTGTCAAAATTAAACTGGGAGAAGAAAAAATGGATTGTATTAGGAAGATTAAGGTTATTTATTTGATATTTGTCTTATCTCTTCAGCTGGAAAATGGTTCTTAAAGTTCAGCTTCTAAAAATATCTCTGTACCTAATTTCTCTTCTTTTCCAAATATTACTTAATTTTACAAAAAGAAAAAGTTGGGATTTAAAAAAATATTTCTGTACAGAATTTTAGGTAGAGGAGCCAGGGAATATGAAAACTTGTGCTGATTCTGTCAGTGTCTGACCATCAGCTTCACAGTAGCTTTATTCTTAATTCAGGAGAGGCTTTTGAAACCATGCCACATTGACTAAATTTTGGGACCTAGCTTCAATGAAATGCTTAATGAACACCTAGAAGAGGAACCTGTGAAACCTTGATAGTTTCAACATAATCACATTATGGTTTGACAAAGTTACTAGATAGCAGAAGGTTGTAGAAAAATTATCCTTGACATTAGGGAAGTGAATATATGATAAAGATGTGAACTATACAACAGGATAGTGAGATGGATTACAAATGTTTGTAATGGCAGAATCAGTGATTAGTCACTAATGTTTCCATTAGTGGAAACTCCTTGGGAGGACTCTCAAAAGAAGATCCCAGGTATTTGAGTGACCTTATGCTATTGAACACATTTATTAATGATTTTAATAAAGAAATGGAAGGCATATGTGCCAAATTTGAAGATGACAAAATTAATATGTTGAATGATTGCCCACATCCCCACTCTCAGCAAACTATAATAGTTGACCAAATTGAATATGAAATTTCATAACTATAAAAATGTTTTCTCACCATTGATATCAGAGAATCAATTTCCCAAGTCTCCTCCTAATAAGAGGTTTCAATCATAGATTTTATACTTTACCACTATTAATTCTCTTACCTTCAGTTTATAGATAAGTGCCACAGACATACTGTGACTTATAGGAACTTAACTTTAAAGAGTCACAGGAAGATTATAACTTATTATGTCCTATCTTTAAAGATGGTTGGTAAGTTGCTTCATGGATAGAGCACTTGACTTGGAATCAGGAAGGCCTGAGTTCAAATCTAACCTCAAAGAGTTGCTATCTGGGTGACCCTGGTTATGTCACTTAACCTCTGGTTGCCTTAATCCATTGGAGAATGAAATGGCAGAGCACTCCAGTTTCTTTGTAAGAGAAACCCTATGGACAGTAGTGGTGTGCTGTGGTCAACAGGATCATGAGTTAGATATGAACAAATAACTAAATGGAATGTTACAGATGTAAGTACTTTGGAGTCCATATATTTTACCTTCTCATTTTAAAAATTAGGAAACTGAGTCACAGAAATGACACATGGATTGCCTGTACTCACACAACTAGTAGGTAAGAAGGAGAGTATTTAAATTCAGGCTTTCATTCCACTATCTCTAATGTATTATCTGCATTTTGGGAAAAAGAAATCTGAGTGTTTAATTAAAAATAATTCCAATATCATTCAACAGAATAACTGACTTAAAAAGCCAAAAAGATCCCAGGCATGGCATCCAGGACCAGAAAAAAAAAATTTTTCTTACCTTTTTTTTCCCTAATCAAGTCACAGTTGGAATATTGTTGAAGAATTTTAGGATTTGCAATTTAGTAAGGCTAAGCTAGAGATTATTCAGAAAATGAAGAACCCAGAAATTTGACTATTTTAGGACTATGTGAAAGAACTAGTTTTTTGTTTGTTTTGTTTTGTTTTTTATGTTGCAGAAGAGAACACTCCATTGGGGAGTGAAGGATAACCATGACAGGAATCTTCACTAATTTGAAATAATTACTACCTTAAAAGGGGGATATGATAATTATTCTGCTTGTCCACTGGAAGATAAATAGAATTGGAGTCTGAATATTTAAAACAAAGCAAATTTGTGGTTTATTACAAAGGAAAAGTCTAACAAATATTCAATAATTAAAATTCAGAAAAAAATATAAATGAACTGAGTCTTCTTCCCTGAACTTCTTCAAGTAAAAGAGATATTATAATGACTTGACTGATCTTTTGGAGAAGGGATTCTCAGAATCTTAGACCATGAGGTTGAAGGTACATAAGAGAAAACCTAGTCATCATGTAGTTGAGTAAAGTGAGGCCCACAGATATCAAGTTAATTTCCTGAAGTCAGTAAATCTAAGAGAAAATTTGAATCCAAACTCTTTCATCTTAGTTTTAGAAAACTTTGTACTGTTGTATTTATTGGAATACTGCATTTGGAGATTGCACTAAATGGTTTTTGATTTTCCAACTCTGAGATTCTGCTAGGGCTTAAGCTTCTCACCTGATTAAAATGAAAGGATAATAGCACATTTTTCCTGTACCACTTGTGAGGACAAAGTTAAATACTATTAGTAAAGTGTTTTATAAAATTTGAAATGATATATAAATTCTAATTAACGTGAAGTAGCAGTGAATGTGGTAGTTAAGCTAAATTTTTTCTTCAGCATTTTTTTTTGGGTCTCCTTTATCAAAGTATTGACCCATTTTTCATGCTTTTCTTACATCTCTCTCATTTCTCTTCGCAGTTTTTCCTCCACCTGTCTAACTTGATTTTCAAAATCCTTTTTGAGCTCTTCCATGGCCTGAGCCCAATGGAAATCCACCCCAGATGTCTGGGATACAGAAGCCCCGACCTCCACATCTTTCCCTGATGGCAAGCATTGTACTTCCTCATCAGAAATGAAAGGGGAAAGAAACATCTGGTCCCTGAGAAAGTAGCTCTCTATGGTCTTATTTTTCTTCCCATTTCTGGGCATTTTCCCAGCCAGTTACTTGACTTCTAGCTAAATTTTTTAATATACAAAATAGGGAGTGTCCAATAGAGTACAATTTCAGACATATGTGGGAAGGAATTAATTTAGCTTATTTAATTCTCCCCTACTGCTTTAATTCTACTTAATGGTTTATTTTTGTGCATGCCAAGTCAAATTTTTTTTTTCATTTTCTTTTAAAATTTTCTTACTTTCAGATGCAGAAAAGTTGGAACACTAATTTGTTGTTGGTGAAACTGTGAGCTGATCCAACCATTCTGGAGAGCAATTTATAACTATGCCCAAAGGGCTATAAAAATGTACATAGCCTTTGACCCAGCAATACTATTTCTAGGACTGTATCTCAAAGAGATCATAAAGATGGAGAAAGGACTCACATGTACAAAAACATTTATAGCAGCTCTTTTTGTGGTGGCCAAGAACCAGAAATATAGCAGATACTCATCAATTGAAGAATGACTGAACAAGTTGTGATATATAAATATAATGGAATATTATATGAAGTGATGAGCAGGTAGACCTTTGAGAAACCTGGAAAAACTTATATGAACTGATGCTAAGTGAAGTGAGCAGAACCAGGAAAACATTATACACAGCAAGAGCCAGTGTGTCTGGGCAGATTTTGACAGACTTAGCCTTCCTCAGCAATGCAAGGATGTAAAACATTTTCAAAAGACTCAAGATGCAAAATGCCGTCCAAATCAAGAGAAAGAACTATAGAGTCGGAAAACAGAATGAAGCAGACTATTTTATTTTTTATGTTTCCTTGTCTTTTGTTTTGTTTTTTCTCATGGTTTCTCCTATTCATTATAATTCCATGCAACATTACTATTGTGTAAATGTATTTGATAGGAATGTATGTGAAGAGATGATATAAGATTGCATGCTGTCTTGGGAAGGGAGTGGGAAGGATGGGTAGAAAATTTAAAACTTATGGAAGTGAATGTTGAAAACTGAAAGTAAATAAATTAATAAATTATGGGAAAAAATTCTTCCTTTCTCTCTTGCAGAGGACCTCCTGTCAAAGATTCCAATGTTCAACTCTTATGAAGAATATGCAATATTTATGTCCAGTCTCATCCTCTTACCTGCACTCCAATCTTCATTTATTTACCTATTATCTACTAGATATTTCCTGGTGCTTGTTGCTGTCTCATGGAACCACATGCTCAAAGATATCAGGAATCTTGGTTACCGACTCATTCCAATTTTCTGTTCATACAATTCTTCCAAACACAGGCCAAACTCAGCATCTAAAAAATAAAATTTATCATGTTTTATCCAAATTAGTTTTCTCTCAAACTAACCATAGTTTCCAAGATAGCATCATTATCCCTGAGAAAGGGTCAAAATATTGTTTCAAATTTGAAGCATCCCTCTCTTAACTCTTCATATCCAAAAGTCATATCTATCAAAACTTGTTTTTTCATTCAATCAAAACATATTTATTAAGCATGTACTGTGTGCCAGGCACTCAGTATTTACCATTACAACAGTGTAAATGAACAGAACACTAAAAGAAAGGTAAACTCTGTAAAAGTGAAACTTTTGAACATGGAACATTAGCTTCCTCTTCGTAGAGACACTGTAGACTACTTGGGTAGAATATTGAAAGCACTGCCTAAACCAGGTAATTTTTTCTTTTAATATAATATAAATTTATTTATTTAACTTTTTTACATTCATTTTCACAAAATTTTGGGTTCCAAATTTCCTCCCCTTTTCTCCCCTCCTCTCACCCCAATACACCGAGCATTCTAATTTTCCCTATCACCAATCTGCCCTCTCTTCTATCATCCCTCCCTTCTCTTGTCCCCATCTTCCCTTTTGTCCTGTAGGGCCAGATGACTTTCTATTCCCTATTAACTGTATTTCTTATTTTCTAGTAGCAAGAAAAATACTAAACAGTTGTTCCTAAAACTTTGAGTTCCAAACTCTTCCCATCCCTCCCCACCCATTCCCTTTGGGAAGGCAGGCAATTCAATATAGGGCCTATCTGAGTAGTTTTCCAAATGACTTCGATAGTAGTCCAGTTTTGTAAGACTAACTGTATTTCCCTCCATCCTATCCTGCCACGCATTGTTTCTATTCTGTCTTTTGATCCTGTCCCTCCCTGAGTATTGACTTCAAATTGCTCCCTCCTCCCATTGCCCTCCCTTCCATCATCCACCCCCACCTTGCTTATCTCTTTCTCCCCCGTTTTCCTGTATTGTAAGAGAGGTTTTCATACCAAAATGAATGTGCATTTTATTCCTTCCTTTAGTCGAATGTGATAAGGGTAAACTTCATGTTTTTTTCTCAGCTCTTTTTCCCTCCACTAAAAAGTCTCCTGCTTGCCTCTTGAATGAGATGCAATTTACTCCATTCCATTTCACCCTCTTTCCTCCCACTACATTTCTCTCTCACCATTTACCTTAATATCTTTTAAGATATGGTCCCATCCTATTCAATTCACTCTGTGCTCTCTGTCTCTGTATGTGCATGCATGTGTGTATGTGTGTGCATGCACATGTGTACATGCATGTGTGTGTATGTGTTTGTGTGGTCCCAACAACTACCCAGATACTGAAAAGTTTTAAGAGTTATAAATATTGTCTTTCCATGTAGGAATGTAAACAGTGCACTTTTGGTAAATCCCTTATGACTTCTCTTTGCTGTTTACTTTTTCATGCTTCTTCTCCTTCTTGTGTTTGAAAGTCAAATTTTCTTTTCAGCTCTGGTCTTTTCATCAAGAATGCTTGAAAGTCCTCTGTTTCATTGAAAGGCCATATTTTTCCCTGAAGTATTATACTCAGTTTTGATGAGTAGGTGATTCTTGGTTACAGTCCTAGTTCCTTTGACTTCTAGAATATCCTATTCCACGCCCTTCGATCCCTTAATGTAGAAGCTGCTAGATCTTGAGTTATCCTGATTGTATTTCCACAATACTGGAATTGTTTCTTTCTAGCTGCTTGCAATATTTTCTCCTTGACCTGGGAATTCTGGAATTTGGCCACAATGTTCCTAGGAGTTTCTCTTTTTGGATCTCTTTCAGGTGGTGATCGATGGATTCTTTCAATACTTATTTTGCCGTCTGGTTGTAGAATATCAGGGCAGTTTTCCTCAATAATTTCATGGAAGATGATGTCTAGGCTCTTTTTTTGATCATGACTTACAGATAGTCCCATAATTTTTAAATTGTCTCTCCTGGATCTATTTTCCAGGTCAGTTGTTTTTCCAATGTGATATTTCACATTATCTTCCATTTTTTTCATTCTTTTGGTTTTCGTTTGTGATTTCTTGGTTTCTCATAAAGTCATTAGCCTCTATCTGTTCCATTCTAATTTTGAAAGAACTATTCTCTTCAGAGAGCTTTTGAACCTCCTTTTCCATTTGACTAATTCTGCTTTAGAAAGCATTCTTCTCTTCATTGGCTTTTTGAACCTCTTTTGCCAAATCAGTTAGCCTATTTTTCAAGGTGTTATTTTCTTCAAATTTTTTGGATCTCCTTTACCAAGGTATTGACCCATTTTTCATGCTTTTCTTGCATCTCTCTCATTTCTTTTCCCAGTTTTTCTTCCACCTGTCTAACTTGATTTTCAAAATCCCTTTTGAGCTCTTCCATGGCCTGAGCCCACCGGACATCCACCTGGGATGTCTGGGATAGGGAGGCCCCGACCTCCACGTCTTTCCCTGATGGTAAGAATTGTTCCTTGTCATCAGAATTGAAAGGCAGGAACATCTGTACCCCATCAAAGTAGCTTTCTATAGTCTTATTTTCCTTCCCATTTCTGGACATTTTCACAGCCAGTTACTTGACTTCTGAGATTTCTCTCCACCTCCGCCTAGATCTGCCCAGCTAGTTCTTGGGGTCTGAGATTCAAATGGGCTTGCTGTGGCAGGTGCGACTGCTTTTCAATGTGAGCTTAAGTTCTGGTGCTTGAGTGGGGGCAAGGCCTCCTCCCAGTCTCAGTTCCCTGAGGGGGTTTATGCAGAGACCTTCAGTACTGGGTCTGAACTTCTGCCTGCTGCTCCGGGAGTTCTGTGCCTCCGCCACTGCCTCTGTCTCTGCCTCTGCCGCTGCCTCCCGAGGGGCCCCCAGTCACGGAGACACCCTGCTCCCCTCTCGGCCAGCCCAGACATCTCTCTCACTGACCTGTAGCATCTGTTGACCGAGGGAACCTTTGCAGCCGCCAGAGATTCCGTCCGTGAAGCCTGCTCGGATCTGCTCTTCTGAGGCCACGTGGACAGGGCAGCTCAGGGGTGGGCCCCGGAGCATGAGGGACCCCTGGGGATGGCTCTCCAGGGCTCTCTGGAAAGTAAATCTTTTCCACTGTGTTTCTGCATGCCTTTCAGTGCTCCAGAAATTTGTGGGGAGTTCTTTTTGCAGGAAATATATCGGCTGTGGGTTTGGAGCTAGCATACATGAGTCTTTCTACTCCTCCATCTTGGCTCCTCCCCCTCAAAACTTTTTTTTTGAAAAAGAAAAATAATAATTTTACAACGCCAAAATTTATGAATACATCCTCCTCTCTACCCATTGTTTTGTTTGCAAACAATATTTCAAAACAAAAATCAGTGAAAACTATATCAGCAAAATAAAGATGAAAATCAGTTGACAGTAGATGAACAGTTATCTGTCATTTTTCTATCTCTTATGTTTCTCTCTTACCTATTTTTTATATCTCATCTCACTTTCTGTTATTATCACCAATTATTTATCTACCATCTCATTTGTATATCTGTCTCTCAAATTTCTCTGATATGCACGGTATATAGGCCTTGAAACTGAACATAATATTCTAAAGGTGGTCTAGTCAAAGCATAAGAGCAAACAGCTTAGTCTTACTATATTTCTCTGTGTAGTTCCTACTTTTTTCATGATGAAGTAATATTCCATAACATTTATGTACCAGTATGTCTTTAGTTATTATATAATCAAATGTACTGCTTGACAAACTCAAAGATACCTCTATTGGAAGAGGAAGTCACTTTTTGACAAAAAGCTGCAAAACCAGAAAAAAGTCTGCTAGAAAAAAAACAAACATGGAACAATATATCATATTATATTCCAAGGAGAACTCCAAATAGACAAAGAATTTAGAAATAAAGGATGACATTATAAATAAATTAAAGGAATATGGAACTATTTCAGACATTTCCAGAATCAGGACCTTGGGGACTGAAGAAATAATTGTTACCAAAACCTTGTTGTGAGAAGAAATAATGGAATGTACTAATTACATATGATAAAAGTTTTTAACCCAAACAAAATCAATGAAGATAAAATAATAAGGGACTACAGCTAAGTAATATACATTTCTGTTAAAGGTCTCATTACCAAGGCATATAGATGAGTGGTTCAAATTTATAAGAAAAAGGACCATGTTCCTCCCATTTGTTTTAATTCTTCTATATCACATGACTAACATGAAAATATTTTTAATAGGAATATATACATAAAGCCTATATCAGATTGTATGTTATCTTGGGGAGGGGAGAAAGAAGGACGGAAGGGGGAAAAAATTCAAAACTTATGGACGTGAATGCTGAAAACTAAAAATAAATAAACTTAGTAAAAGAAATAAAATGTCTTTAAAAAAAATAAGAACTATGCCCCAGGATAGATCACCAAAAAATATTAACAGTCTTTAGAGAAAGAAAAACAATAGCAAAAGCCATATGAAAATTATTCCAAATCACTACTATACTTAGATATATTCATACTAAAGCACCTGTGATATTTTTCCCTACAATCTATCAGATTGGCAAAGTTTAGAAAAAGGAAAAAGACAAATTCTAAAGAAGTTGTAGGAAAACATTAATTCGCTACTGGTGGCATTATGAAATAGTTCATGGTTCTGGAAAAATGATTTTAAACTCTATGACAAAAGTTATTTTACTAAATGTGCACACCATTTGATTCAGTAATACAACTATTAGATCCATGACCTCTAAAGAGGCAAAATAAAAAAAAGAAAAAGGATCCATTTACATAACAATATTTATTTTAAAATCTCTCTTTTTCCTTTGGCAAAGAAACAGAAATTATTGTTATACCCATCAAGTCGTCAATGTCTAAACAATTTATGGTATATGAATTGATGAAATATTATTTTGTACAATGAAAAATGATGTTCAGTAAATTATTTCAGAAAAATCTGTAATGATGTCTATGGACTGACACAGAGGGAATTGAGCAGAATCAGGAAAACAATTTAAACTGCAAGAAAAACCATAGCGAAGACAAATTTCTAAGCAAGATTTCAGAACTCTTGCCAGTGTGTTTACCACATATGATTTCAGAAAACTCATGATGGAACGTGCTATCTCGTCTTCTGAAAAAGAGCTCATGGGTGATGGACTCACAGTTCAGATTTAGACATGCATGCACATATGTATATTTAAAGATGTAAGAATATATAATATATATATACATGCATATGTATTTACATATATGTATGTGTGTGTGAATATATACATAGAGTTCACATATACCACAGTGTATATGGACATGAACATTGATACGTCTACGTGTATTATGTATAATTGGACATATTCAACACTGAAAATTACTTTTAATAAAGATTAAATTAAATAAAGGACTAAAACTGCCACTGCATAAAATTCTGAAATGATGGATCAAGCAAGGGACCTTGTAGGATATATAATCCAAACTACAATTTTTTTTTTTACAAATGAAGATATTGAGGCCCAAATTAGACAAATGATAGTCCTATAGTCACATTTATCTTGGATATGAACACATATTCTCTGATTCTTTAACTAGTGTTACCTCCAATGTAACAAAATTTGTATCTGTAATGATACAACCTGTTCTCCTTTCTATTCAATTTCATTGCTTTTTGGACATTTCTTCTCTGAGATTCTAATCTCTCTGTCTCTCTGTCTCTCTGTCTCTGTCTCTGTCTCTGTCTCTGTCTCTCTCTCTCTCTCTCTCTATATATATATATATAGATAGATAGATAGATAGATAGATAGATAGATATAGATATAGATATATATGTATATCTATATCTATATATATATAGAGAGAGATTATAGATAGATAGATAGATAGATAGATAGATAGATAGATAGATAGATAGATAGATAGATAGACAGACAGATACAAATATTTCATAGTAGGCTTTTTAGGACCCAATATTAGAATAGATACTTTGTTTTTTCTCCGTATCCTTTTGGCTATGTGAGAAACTTAGATTTGTGGTTCATCTCACTGATGTATTAGTCCCTAGGACAATTAGTTAGTCCTTTGTTTTACTGTGGGATCCATTCTAAAAACTGGGTGAGCAGTTATCCACCCATCATCTTCGTTAATTAAACCTCCTGGTGTCTTTACATTTAGTTTCAATCTAGGCTAAACACAGGTGCCACTTTTTCCAGTGGCTGGCTTCCTTCCGGAAGCTTCATATCTTTAAATCTTCTTATCAAAACTTATCTGAAAGTGCCACCTTAAAGATTACAGAGTAATAGAAGGGACAGCAGACTGGGGGAAGAAGTAATCAGAAGTAAACACTTCGGTAAAGGGACAGGTCACAGGAGAGAATAGAATAAATGGAGGGTGGGAGAGAGATAAATTTAGTTAGTCTTTCACAATAAGACTGCTATGGAGTGTTTTGCATGACTACACATGTATAACCTATATTGATTTATTTGTTTTCTCAATGAGGGTGGATGGGTAGGAGGGGAAGGGAGATAATGTTGAACTCAAAGCTTTAAAAATAAATGTTAAAACTATTTTTCCCTCCAAATGTATTTATTTATTGGTTTTCAATTTTCAGCAGTCACTTCCATAAGTTTCAAATTTTCTCCCCATTCCCCTCCCCCTTTCCCAAGACAGCATACAATTTTATATGGTCTCTACATATACATAATTATTAAACATATTTTCACATTAGTCATGTTGCACAGAAGAATTAAAATGAATGGGAGAAAGCATGAACAAAACAGAAGAAATCTAAACATAACAAAAGAGAAAATAGTCTGCTTCAAAGTGTCTTCTGCCTCCATAGTTCTTTGGTGGGATGTGGATAACAATTATGTGTCATGAATCCTTTGGGGGTGTTTTAGGTCCTTGAATTGCCATGAAGGATTAAGTCTACCAAAACCAGTCATTGTGTACTATGGCTCTTACTGGGTATAAGGTTTTCCTGGTTCTGCTCACTTCACTCAGCATGGATTCATTTAAGTCTTTCCAGGTATTACTGAAATTCACTTGTTCATCATTTCTTATAGCACAATAATACTACATTTGTATGCCACAGCTTGCTCAGCCATTCCCCAACTGATGGGCATTTCCTCAATTTCCAGTTGTTGGCTACCACATAAAAAGAGCTGCTATAAACGTTTTGATAAATGTTGCTCCTGTCGGATAAAACCCTAGAAAAGATATTGTTAGAAAAGGGCATGGAAATTTTTATAGCCCTTTTGGAATAGTTTCATATTTTTCTCCAGAATGGTTAGATCAGCTCACGGCTCCACCAACAATGGGTTAGTGTTCTAACCCTAACATATTTTCTACAGTATTTATCCTTTCCCAGTTCTGTCATTTTAGCCAGTCTCATAGATGTGATGTGGTAACTCAAAGTTTATTGATTTGATTCTCTCTAATCAATAGTGATTTAGAACATTATTTTTCATATGCCTATAGGTAGCTTTAATTTCTTCCTCTGAAAATTTCCTGTTCATGTCATTTGACCATTTATCAGTTGGAGAATGACTGGTATTCTTGTAAATTTGACTCAGTTCTCTATATATTGTAGAAATGAAGCCCTATCACAAACACTAGTTGTAAAAATTCTTTCTCACTTTTCTGCTTCTCTCCTTCTGCTTCCCTTGCATTTGCTTTGTTTGTGCAAGAACTGTTCAACGTAATGTGACAAAAAGTGTCCATTGTGAATTTCACACTGTTCTCTATCTCTGGTTTGGTCATAAATTTCTCCATTCTCCATAAATCTGACAAATAAACTATTCCTTGCTCCCCCAATTCATTTATAGTGTCAACTTTTTTACCTTGATCATATACCCATTGGGACTTCATTCTTGTATATGATGTCAGGGATTAGTCTGTGCCCAGTTTCTGCCACATTATTTTCAATATTTTTTCCAGAAGATTTTCTCAAACAATGAGCACTTGTACCAGAAGCTGGGGTCCCTGGGTTTATCAAACAGGAGATTGTTATACTCATTGACTCCTGTGTTATATGGATCCAAAATATTCCACTGAAAAGCCCCTCTATTTCTTAACCAGTACGAAGTGGTTGTCATAGAATTTAAGTTCTGGAATGGCTAGCATTTCTTTTCATTAATTCACTTGAAATTGTGGACATTTTATTTTTCCAGATGAATTTTGATATTGTTTTTTCTAGTTTTATAAAATCGTTTTTTTAAAATTTCGAGTGGCATGACACGGAATAAGGAAATCAATTTAGATAGGATTGTCATTTTTAATTATATTATCTTTGCCTATCTAGCAGAAAATGATGCTTTTCAACATATTTAAATCTGACTTTTTTGTGTGAAAAGTATTTTGTAATTGTATTCATATAGTCCCTGGGTTTGTTTTGGCAGGAAGGTTCCCAAATATTTTATAATATCTACAGTAACTTTAAAAGGACTTTCTCTTTCTATCTGTTGCTGTTGGGCTTTGTTAGCAATATACAGAAGTGCAAATAATTTATGTGGGTTTGTTTTGTGTGCTTCAACTTCGTGAAAGTTATTTATTATTTCAAGTAGTTTTTTTATTTGATTCTCTAAAATTCTCTATGTATATCATCATATCATCTGCAAAGAGTGGTAAATTAGTTTTTGTCTTTGCCTGTTCTAACTCCTTCAATTTATTTTTCTTTTCCTATTGCTAAAGCTAACATTTCTAGTATCATATTTGATCTTAGAATATAGGCATTCTTGTTTCACCTATGATCTTGTGAGAAATGAATGTAGCTTATGTCAATTATATATAATGCATACTGATGGTATTATGTAGATATTACTTATTATTTTGAGGAAGGTCCCATTTATTCCTATGCTTCAAATAAGAATGAGTATTGTATTTTATCAAATACTTTTTCTGCATCTATTGAGATAATCATATGATTTCTAATAGTTTCATTGTTGATGTGATCATGGATACTGATAATTTTCGTAATTTTTAATCAGCCCTGCATTCCTAGTATAAATCTAACCTAATTAAAGTGTTTTATTCTCGTGATAAGTTGCAGTATTATTTTTGCTAATGTTTTACTCAATTTTTTGCATTCATCTTCACTAAGGAAATTGGTCTTTAATTTTCTTTCTCTGTTTTGGCTTGTCCCAGTTTAGGTTATCAACACCATATTTGTATCATAAACAGAATTTGGTGGCACTGTCATCAGTTTTCTGAAGTAGTGTATATAATATAGGAATTAACTCTTGTTCATATATCATTGATATCACATTGCTTTTCTTCTCAATGGAAGTTGGAGTGGGAGGGAGGAAAAGAATTCAGAACTCAAAAATATTTTAAATACTTGTTAGAAGTAAATAGTATTTTAAAAAAAGTTCAGGCCTTTCCATTTGCCTGGCAATTGAACCTTTTTTTTATTTTTTTGTCCTCTTCAATTAGAATATAAGCCCTTTGTGAGAAAGGACTTCCTTGATTTTTCCACTTATAACCCCAGTACTTAGCACAATGCTTAACAATTTTAATTACTTAGAAATGTGTTTTCCCCTTATTCATCCATTCATAAATTCAGTCACTCTTTCATTAATTTATTCATGTGTTTTCATGCTACATTCTTGCTAGAATGTCAACTTCTTTAAAGCCTTGTGGAATAGCCCTCCCTCTTTTTTAAACTTCTGTTCTTTTCTGTTTTATTTTTGTATCTTATACAATTAGCCCAATACCTTAAATTGAAATGATGTTTAATAAATATTTGTAGAATTGAGTTGAATTGAATTCAGCTAGGCACAAGTTAATAATAACAAGCAATTAAAAATGTGAGTAATGTTTGTCAAAACTTTTTTATTCATTGAGGAGGTTTTGTACTAAGTCCAAATGGAAGAAATATTTCACAGAGTTAGTCTATTAGATCCTCCATATGGTCCTGGAGATCAGAATATTATATGTCTTTCTGCAATGTATCTAGGGCCACTCAAAAGTGACTGACAACTCACAAAGGAATAAATGGTTGGAAGATGTACAGTGCCTAGACTAGGAGATGTAAGCTATGGTATAAATGACAAATGCAACAAAACAAAATAAAACAATATATAATAATATATGTTATGATATTTTGTCATGAGGTAAAATAGCATACAAAATGTGTATGCTACTATGTAATGTAATACAATACATGATAATAAAACTAAGTACTCTAATCATACATTTACTGTTTCAAAGTGCCAGGCATCTATGACTTAATTATTACAGTTACACAGTCAAACCAAGAAGAAAATTATTTTGTTTTGCTTTTTTTAATGAATGTTTTTTGAAGACATTTGGAGAGTTACAAATTCATTGCCCTGTAGAAAAAATGTTGATGACCCTCTCTGACCACAGCTGAATTTGTCTTTGAATGAGAGTCTTTCCAAGAACTCCTTCTCCCAGATTTTACAGCATGGTTTACCCTGGTTGAGTCTGTACTTTAGGGAACAGATTTTTAAGAATTTGTGCCTGCCTGTATGCCACAAGGATGCATCAGATCAGGAAGTTTGTGGAGAAAATTTTAATTATGCTTCTCATTAATAGTAATAACTCATATTTCAATAGTACCCTAAGGCTTACATAATACTTTTCCTTTGGTAGAGGAAAGTAGGGCAGATATTACTATCAGCAGTTTAACATTGAAGAAATGAAAGCTCCCAGAATTTAAATGGTTTTCACAAGTCACACAGTTGGTAAGTTTCATAATCATAGATTTTGAGATAAAAAGAGCCTAAGAAAAATATAGTCTAGTGGTGTTACAGTGAGAGAAACAAAACAAAAACAAAGGAGAATATACAAACAAACAAGTACACCTAAGGGCTTGGGAGGTGAATTGACTGGTACCAACATACTGTTGGCTTTTAGCAGAGGTGAGTTTTGAACCCAGGTCACATAAAGTCACATTCATTATTCTTTGTATCATGTTAGTTACCTCACTATTTATATATAATGCACTATTTCCTGAATCTAGTAATACCCTAAGCCCCTTCTCTTCAGCACTATTAAACAAGAAGAGAATGATTTTATTTTTTTCTGTGCTTTTTCTTCTTTTAGTTGAAACCTTAAGTCTTCCCCTCTGTACCATCCAATTTTTAC
Source organism: Bettongia penicillata ogilbyi (assembly GCA_023548195.1). Classification (NCBI taxonomy): domain Eukaryota; kingdom Metazoa; phylum Chordata; class Mammalia; order Diprotodontia; family Potoroidae; genus Bettongia; species Bettongia penicillata. Next base: position 1,002,416 of record JAJHZJ010000788.1, read on the forward strand.
CTGTTGGCACACCTCATTGCCTAGAAACCTCATTTCATCTTCTGAACCAAAGATTGAATCTCTCATCAATTACCTTTATCTCCAAGGTGGGGTTGGGGCTTCCCTTAAAACCACAGAAAGAATACAATTGGCAGATAGCAAATGGCAAGACATATGACTGTCAACATGACATGGAGGATGGTATGGTGGACTGAGTCAGAACTGGAATCTGAAATTAATAAAGGACTAGAAAATAGGCTTTAGGGAGATATTAGACAGACACATTACTTCCTGTAACAATTAAGGGAAAAGTTGCAACTGAAAATATAAAGGGAAAGAAGGAAGGAAGGAAAAAGGCCAGGCTGGAGGAAAGGAAGGGAAAAGAGAGAGAGAGAGAGAGAGAGAGGAGAGAGAGAGAGAGAGAGAGAGAGAGAGAGAGAGAGAGAGAGAGAGAGAGAGAGAGAGATAAAAAAAGAAAAGAGGGAAGGAGAAAAGGAAGAAGTGACCCGGGTCCGGGTCCTTCAGGTGACACTCTCTCAGTGGGCTTCTGCTTCGGATGTCTCCGGATTTCCCTCCCCGGGGGACTCGGCGGAGGGACTCAGTCAGACACTTCTTCAGGAGGCATATACTTTATTAAGTGCAGAGGAATCCCCCCGAACAGCTAAGGGTTTAAGTAGGGTACTTGTTCCGGGTAGCCACCCCAATCCACCCTGAGGGCGAGGCTTTCATCTCATTGGTGCGAGCCCCTCCAGACCAAACCAAAAAAGGGCACGATTCCCTATCCCGGGTCGTGTCCCCTTCTGGTTGGTTGGTGGCTGCTTAGTCTCAGACCAGGAAGTCTTTCTAGTGCTGAGCTGGCAGAGCCACGTCAGCAGGTCAGGACTTCCTAGTACTCTCTTCCCCCCAGGAAGGGCGTTGGTCCATTGCGCCCCTGACAAAGAAGGACGGAAAAAATGATGAAAACAACAAAAAAGCTAATATTCCTAAAGAAAAGATTTTACTGGAGAAATAGCTGAACAACTAAATAGTTATGACATATATTGTGGAGCTTTCCATGAGGGAAGTAACTTTAAGAATGCATCCACTGATAAAATGATAGTTTGAGTCATCTGAGGTTTCAGGTACAAGCCATTAGGATTTTAAACCAACATAGTTAAGGAAATCACTTTTTTTTTCAAATGTTCTCAAGAGCTGCAACAAAAGAGATGTTTAAAGTTGCCTTAAAAATCTATCCTAAACTAGAAACATAGGGGTGGAGTTAAAGGTAGTTAAAAGCAGAGGAAATTAAATTACCACTCATATAAGACAGAGATCAAATCAACTTATCAACTGAAGTTTCTTAATTTTATCTTTTTTCTCAAACAAGCACAATGTAATATTGTTAGTGGAGAATAAAGATGATAAAAGAATAATACTCTGTCTTTTGTGGTCCTCTGAAGTGTCTTTCTTAAGGATGTTTGGTGTGGTTAGCACAGTAAGAAAAGATAGGTGATATGAAATGAATCATTCTGGTACTTCAATCTGTTTATGCTTCTAACAGAGATCATGACCCTACCATGCCTTAGTCTTAATTTAAGCAATATTTACCAATCAGACCATCCTTGAGCTCTTCTAGATATTCACCCAGTGAAATGCTTGGTCAATGTAAGCATTGGTATTATGCAATCTACTGTACTTCTATGCAAGTTTTCAATCTCTACTAGTTTCTCTTTCTCAGAAAAAAAAATCACCAAATACATATTAAGATTGCTATTTGATAAAATATGTCAATCTATTGTTCTATTACTTTGCTCATAATACTTGTTAATTTCTTAATTAAGCCCACTTCCATGCTCATCATTTTCCAATAAGTCTTATAATATAATATAAGCACCTGGAGGATAAGAATCACCAAACTTGTGCATTTATATTTCCTTCCATTGTCTGGCATATAATATCATTAATAAATGTAGACTTATTAGTTGACAGATTCATGGCTATGCCTAAAGTCAAATAATTCAAATATCACCTAAGGGTCAAGTTTCCAGAGACAAATCTCTATTAATCAAGGTAGGTTGTCATTGGATGGTAATCTGCTATCAAGCAAATATTTGTAAGTGGTCCACTTGAATGAATGCAGCAAAAATTGTGATCAAATATAATTGGAAAATAATTTATCATCCTTTAAACTTAATTTAAATGTTGTTAATGAAAAAGGGGGGAGAGGGAGTGGGAAAGGGAGGGAGAGGGAGAGAAAGCATAGTCCTTGGTTATTCTGTTTTTAATAACATGCTGCTATGCTGAGATATCAGAAGAAGACTTAATAAGTGTTAATAATGTTAATAATTTCTTATATAAATGGAATGGAATACTATTTTGCTCTAGGAAATAATGAACTGGAAGACTTCAGAGAGGTCTGGCAAAGTTTATATAAACTGATGATCAGTGAATGGAGCAGTTCGAGGAGAACTTAGTACGTAGCAACAATCATGGTGTGTGAGAAGCTTTTCTGGTAGATTTGGTACTTCATTGCAATGCAAGGACTTAAAAAAATTACCAATGGTCTCTTAAGGCAAAATACCTTCTGTCTTCTGAGAAAGAACTATGGAATTCAATTTTAGAATGTAGCAGATCATTTTCTTTTGTATTACATTTTGATTTGTTTTATGATTTCACCCATTCATTTTAATTCTTCTATGCAACATGACTAAGGTTAAAATGTATTTAATAGGAATGTATGTGTAGAAACTATATAGAATTTTATGCCATCTCAAGGAGGGAGGGAGGAAGTATGGGCAAAGGAGGGGAAGGGAGGGGAAAAACTTTAAGTTATATGGAAGTAATTGTAGAAAACTGAAAATAAATAAAATAATAAAGATTTCCAAAAAAAAAAACAAAAACAGGTGAGAGTAATACATTTTTTTTTTCCATCCCAGGACAACTTAGCAGGTCAGCAGGAAAGGTCTGGTATATCCTGCTGTATGATCTTATACAGAGAAGGTGAAACCATAAACAAATTAGGGGAAAAAAACATGATTTAATTTTCAGAAGCATGGACAAGAATTTATGACCAAATAATTACTAAAGAACAACATAGGATTCAAAATGGATTATTTTGATTGTATCAAATTAAAGAGATTTTTTCAGGAATAAAATCCATACAAACAAAATTAGATGAAAAGAACAGAATGAGGTTTTATAGTAAGTTTCTCCAATAGAGATCTCATTTCTCAAATATATAGAAAATTGAGTCAGGTCTGTAAGAATACAAATCATTCCGTGATTAATAAATGGTTAAAGGGTATGAATAGGAACTTTTTAGAGTAAGAAACTGCCCCTACTTACATGAAAAATAATGCTCTAAATAGCTTATATAATAGTTTAGAGAAATATAAATCAAAATAACTATGAGATACAGCCTCACACCTATCAGATTGGATAAAACGGGAGAAAAGGAAGATGGCATATGTTGGAACGGATTTGTAAAAATTGAACGCTAATTCGCTGTTGGTGAATTTGTGAAGTGATCCAACCATTCTTTTGGGAAATTTGTAACTATGCCTGGAGGGCTATAAAACTGTCCATAATCTTTGACATGCCAATGCTAAGACAAGATCTGAAGGCCAAAGAGATCCAAGAAAAAGGGGGAAAAACTGTATGTTCGAAAATATTTGTAGCAGATCCTTTTATGGTGACAAAGACGGTCAGTGAGAGGGCTTTCCCAACTTGGCAAGACAGGAACAGGGTCTTCCTCTAGCCCCAGCCCTAAGGGGTGACAACAGAGGCAGCAGCAGCAGCAGGGACAGTTGCAGCGGAGGTAGCCACAGGCAGCAGGCACCTTCCATTGTGGGAGCACTCAGCTTAAAGCCCCTGGGAGAACTGAGCAGCTGACCTGAACCTCAGCCCTGAGTGGTGACCCTGACCCCAACTAAAGCCCTTGGGGAAATTGAACAGCTGATCTGAATCATAGTATAAGCCTGGCCAGGGAACACACTCCTCTCCCTTGATTGTGTCACCTTGGAGGAACTAAGAATTTACAGGTCCCCAAAGTATATCCTACTCTTGAAAAAAGAACCAAAAGCCAAGTAACTGGTTGGGAAAATGCCCAAAAACAGGGGGAAAAAGATTATAGAAGGTTACTTTCTTAGTGAACAGGTACTCTCTTCCATCTTTTCAGATGAGGAAGAACAATGTTTACCATCAGGGTAAGACATAAAAGTGAAGGTTTCTGCATCCAAAACTTAGAAAATATATACACAATGGTCCAAGGCCATGAAAGAGCTCAAAAAGGATTTTCAAAATCAAGTAAGAGAGGTGGAGGAAAAATTGGGAAGAGAAATGAGAGCAATGCAAGAAAAACATGAAAAAGCAAGTCAGTAGCTTGCTAAAGGAGACCCCCCCCCTCAAAAATGCTGAAGACAATAACAGCATTAAAAATAGGTTAACTCAATTGGCAAAAGAGGTTCAAAAAGCCAATCAGGAGAAGAATCCTTTAAAAAGCAGAATTAGCCAAATGAAAAAGGAGATTCAAAGGTTCGCTGAGGAAAAGAGTTATTTAAATTTTAGAATGGATGATATGGAAGCTAATAACCTTATAAGAAGCCAAGAAATCACAAAACAAAACCAAAAGAATGAAAAAAATGGAAGGTAACATGAAATATGTCATTGGAAAAAGCAACTGACCTGGAAAATAGATACAGGAGAGACAATTTAAAAATTGTGGGACTACCTGAAAATTATGATAAAAAAAGAGCCTAGATATCATCATTCATGAATTTATCAAGGAAAACTGCCCTGATATTCTAGAACCAGAGGGTAAAATAAATATTGAAAGAATCCAATGATCACCCCCTGAAAGGGATCCACAAAAAGAAACTCTTAGGAATATTGTAGCCAAATTCCAGAGTTCCCAGGTCAAGGAGAAAATATTGCAAGCAGCTAGAAACAATCTGAGTGTTGTGGAAATACAATCAGGATAACACACGATCTAAAAGCTTCCACATTAAGGGATTAAAGAGTTTGGAACATGATATTCCAGAAGTCAAAGAAACTGGGATTGAAACCAAGAATCATCTACCTAGCAAAACTGAGTATAGTATTACAGGGGAAAAGCTAGTCATCCAATGAAATGGAAGATTTTCAAGCATTCTTGATGAAGATACCAGAACTGAAAATAAAATTTGACTTTCAAACACAGGAATCAAGAGAAGCATGAAAGGGTAAATAGGAAAGAGAAATCACAAGGTCCTCACTAAAGTTAAAGTTTCCTACATGGAAGGATAATATTTGTAACTTTTTAAACTTTTCTCAGTATCTTGGTAGTTGGAAGGATTACACACACGTGTGTGAGTGTGTGTGTGTGTGTGTGTGTGTGTGTGTGTGTGTGTGTGTATGAGAGAGACAGAGACTGGGAACACAGGGTGAATTGAATAGGAAGGGATCATATTTAAAGAAATAAAATTAAGGGGTGAGAGAGGAATATGTTGGGAAGAGAAAGGGAGAAATGGAATGAGGAAAGTTTTCTTTCATAGAAGAGGCAAGAAAAAGCTTTTCCAATGGAGGGGAAAAGGGGGTGTTGAAAGGGAAAAAGTTGAAGCTTATTCTCATCACATTTGACTCAAGGAAGGAATAACAGGCACACTGAATTTGGTGTGAAAATCTGTCTTACACTACAGGAAAGTAGGGCAGAAGGGGATAAGCACATTGTGGGGCAGGGAAGATGAAAGGAAAGGCAAATGGGAGGAGAGTGCAATTACAAGTACACACTCGTGGCGGGGCGGGGACAAGGTCAAAACAGAGAATAGAAGAAACGAGGAGCAGGATAGGATAGAGGGGAATATGATAAGTCTTACACAATGTGACTATTATGGAAGTCATTAGCAAAACTAGACATATACATCCTATATTGAATTGCTTGTCTTCTCAGTGGAGATGGTTGGGGAGGGAGGAAGGAAGCGAAGTTGGAACTCAAAGTTTTAGGAACAAATGTTGAGAATTGTTTTTACATACAACTGGGAAATAAGAAATACATGTAATGTGGTATAGAAATTTGTCTTTCCCTACAAGAAAAGAGAGAAGATGGGGATAAGGGAAGGGAGGGATGTTAGAAGGGATGGCACATTGGTGGAAGGGACAATCAAAATTCAAGATGTTTTGGGGTGGGGGAAGGGAAAGATAGGGAGAAAATTTGGAACTCAAAATTTTGTGGAAATGAATGTTGCAAACTTAAAATAAATAAATAAATAAGCAAACAAACAAATAGATAAATAAATAGATAAATAAATGAATGAATGAATAAATAAATAAATAAATGGATGAATAAATGAATAAATAAATAGATGAATGAATGAATGAATGAATGAATGAATGAATGAATGAATGAATGAATGAATGAACAAATAAATAAATAAATAGATGGGAGAGGTTACCTCTAGGGCCAAGGTTAAAATGGTGAGAAGAAATAGTATAGAAATCTACAGCATCAAAAATAAAAATTAATACTATCTTTAGGAAAATTGAGTAAAGATCCCACAAGAATAAAAACATGTGTGGTAGAATTTCAGTTTGACGGATAAGAAAATTAAGAGTTAAATAAGTTAAATAATTTGACAAGATCACAGTCAAGTTCAGTCTCTAGCATGGGTGTCATAAACTCAGATTTCTGACTCTATGCTGGGTCTATTCTCTATGATAACCTCAGTCCAAGGAATGAATCATCCGCACCCACTCCATACATAACTAGATATCAGGTTGAATTTTATTTTGAATCATTCACACCTTACATTTTTATGTATATTGCAGGCAAGGGTTTTGATAGTGACTCAAGATGTAACACTCATTTTTATAAATTTTTTTCCATCTATATTTATTCATCTATATTTACATCTATCACTCTATCTAAATACACTCATATGTATGTATGTATGTATGTATATATGTATGTATGTATGTGGACCATAACTTTCTCTGCAACTTATAGTCTTAAGGAGCTTCCTATAGCAGTTGGAGGTTAAATAGGTTGTCTATGATGAAACAAATGTGAAAGATGGTAATTGATCCTAAAATTAAGAGGACAGACTTTGTCACACTATCTCATGTTGTAACCATTTAATGAATAGTCCCATATTGTATATCCAAAGTAGGGATTTTTACTTACCCAGTTCAGCTTAAGGTGATATGGAAAATATGAGACTAGTAAGCATGTAGTCTAATTGTTAAACCTTTCAATTTCGAAATTTTGAACAGAGCTAACCATGGGAGTGAAAAGCTATGTTTTCTCCAGCCTATAGCCAATCTACTCTCACCAGCATTAGAAGGAGTGTTTTGGGATAAAAAAGCAATCCCCAATTAGACAGTAGATTGAACTATCAATTACAGGCTAATGGTACTCACCTCTATGAAATTGCTAACACCTGATATTCTGGAACAAGATTTACATGACCAACATTTTTATGTAAGTCAGAAAATTTCCATTTTACCCAAATACCTCCACATAATAATTTAGCCAGAACTAGTGACCTAAAGGTGATAAAGAATAAGCCAAAATATCATCTAACAAAATAAATTAATCAGCAGCTGATGATTATGTGCTGAGCCCTTACCAATTTCAGGACTGATATTTTACTTAAGGAAAATAAATGCGCTCTGTTGAATCAGTAATGATGTTGGGGATAAAATAATGCTTAAATTATTTATCTTTCTAGCTTTGTGACCTAATTATTCATTTGTTAATTCAATAAGAACAGAAAAGATAGAAGTAATATAAGTCAAGTCCCTTTCTTAATACCACTGAACATTGTGCTTGATAGAAGCAGTGAAATGGAATAAGCAATCAAATAGAAATCCAGAAAACTATATTTGAGTCACAACTACTTATATAATCTTGGGCATGTCCTTAGAAACTCAGTTTCCTTCATATAAGATCTTACATACATAAGAAGAACCCTGACCTACCTTCCCCCAAATGGAAATTTCTTAAGGACAGAGACAAAATGTACCCTTATCATTCTGTCCCCAATGCCAAGCATAGAACCTTGCACATAGCAGGTGCTTAATAAGTGCTTCTTGGACTCTGAGATAATACATCATACCCATCAGACTGTCTAACATGACAAATGTTAGAGACCATGAGGAGAAATTGGAACATTAATGCTTTTTTTGTGGAGTTGTGAAATGATCCAATCATTCTAGAGAGTAATATGCAAGTACATGCAAAGCACTATAGTACTGTGCATACCTTTTGATCCAGCAATACAACTGCTATGTCTTTATGCCAAAGAGACCATAGGAAAGGGAAAAGGATACACCTACATGTAAAAAAAAAAAAAACATTTATAACAGCTCTTTTGTTGTGGCAAATAATTAGAAATTGAGGGAATGCCCCTCAATTCAGTAATGGTTGAACAAGTTGTAACATCTGAATGTAATGGAATACTATTGTATCATAAGAAAGGATGAGCAGGCAGATTTCAGAAAAAATCTGGAAAGACTTACATGAATTAACGCTGAGTGAAATGAGAAGGACCAGGAGAACATTATACACATAACAGCAACATTGTGTGTTGGATAGATTTAACTCTTTTCAGCAATGCAAAGATCTAAGACAACTCCAAAAGATTCATGATGGAAAAATGCTACCCACATCTAGAAAAAGAGCTATAGAGTCTGAATGCAGATCAAAGCACAATATTTGTTCTCTCTCTTTTTTGTCTCTTCCTCCTTCAGATTTCTCTCATTGATTCTATTTTTTTTCTTTTTCAATATAAGTAATGTGAAAACATGTTTAATATTAATGTATATGAGTAGCCAACATCACAATGCATGCCATCTTGGAGATGGGGGAAACATTTTAGAATTCAAAATCTTATGGTAGTGAATGTTGAAAATTAAAAATAAAGTAATTAATTTATAAAAAGAAAATAAGTATGTAATAAATATTTTTGAATGTATTTTAAAAAGTAAGAGTTTGTTAGAAAGGATTATTAAATTTCAACTTGACTATATGGATCGATGATTATTGGAATTAATTTATAAGAGTCAACATGATGAAAATCAGGGGCATTCATATATGACATGCAAACATTCTTCATACTGAGAAACTTTTTAAGACATTATTTAATTTTAGAATCAAAGCACCTTGTAGCAGCTCATCTATTGGAATACTTTTATATGGATGCTACCATTCTGTCAGACTTAGCTGAATGATAATGTAGTATTGGAGGTATATTCTCCAATCCATTGGGGGTAAATAAGAAAAGTTTTTAAGTATTGAACCTTTAGGAGGTTGGTTTCCTTTTCCCAGTGAAGAGAACTTTATTGATTTCATAGAATTTTCAAACTCAACAAGCATTTCAAATCATTGAATAAGTTAAGTTGAGTAGTATTTGTTTTTGTTTTGTCTTTCACATTTTGAATATACATCACCATCCTCCCTCTACTGTGACTATTGTGAGAAGAGGGGAGGAGTGTTATCTGTAAGTTCTATTAAAAAAAAAAAAACACCTTTAACTTTAACATGGAACCAACTTCTAATTTAAATTGGAAAAACCAAAGAATCTTTATTAATTTGCTATCTCAAGATGTCATCCTAGAAGTCACTATAATTTTCCTTATTCTATCAGTGACCAAAAAGAGTCAACTTGTTATTTTATCAATTAATTCATTTTAAAAAAATCTGTTATAGAATCAGTACTGTGGTACTGGGAATTGAGAAAGATGTTTATTTATAGGTATATTTATATACATATCCACATTTAGTACATTTTTATTAATATCTATATAACATGCCTATGCATATGTAAATATCTATCCATACACACACTCACCCACACTCACACACCTATTTTTAAATCTATATCTGGATACGACAGCATATATGCCAGAGATTATGTAATTCATCTATGTTTACAAATCTATCATACATTAAACTAATGGAGGACAAAAAAAGATGAAGTTTTATTAAGTGCCCCAAATCAGTAAACACATATTGAGTCCAAAAAATATTTTCAAAAAAAACTTGTAAAGGGAGATCCCAGGATATGGTAAGAAGGTTGTCTACAAGTAATAGGTACTGAAATAGATCTTCGGTATATTTCAATATATTAACCAAGGGCAGAGGGGAGGAAAGTGAGATTATTTTAATATTCATTCATTTGGCAGATGTGTATAATTTTGAGTCCTACAAAAAATTTAAAACATTGTATTTTTAAATTACTTCTTATTAATGGAAAGGGAAGCAATGATCACGAAGAGATAAAAGGGATTCATCAAAAAAACAGTGCGAGACTAATGCCGTTTTATTCTTTATGAGTTTATTATTCTGAGTGAATCGAGAATTACTCATGACAAAGCACATCTGACCTTCAGTTAGATACTGGGGAAATGTTTCAAGTCACACTTAAAGACAACATAGATATGTTGGCTGGCTACTAGGACACCTAGATGGGTTTAGAAATAGTTGAGTAACTTGGTGCAAGGTATGTGAACTAATGGATATATGTCACCCTAAAAAGAAGTCTTTAGTCAACTGCATCATTCCCCCCCCCCCCACAATTCTGTGATGTTCAGCATTTTGATCAATATTGATATGGATTTCAAATTTCGAGATGACACATATCTTGGAGGTATAATTGTAAGTAGATTATAGAAATGGAATCCCTAAAGAAGTTAACAGGCTACAAAAGTATGGAAAATAACTCAATAAAATTAAGTAGAAATAATTAAAGATTCTATTCTTATGCTTGACAAATCAGCTTCACAATAGCAAAATGTAGGAAGCTTGGGAAGAAAAGAGTTCATCAGATTAAGATGGAAGACACGATCATACTATATGTTTTTTCTATTTATTTCCCCTCTTGAGAATTGCCTTGAAATGCCACGTATCATAAAAGTCGTTGGAAAGGGGGAGTTTCATTACATTAAGTTGAGCTGAAGAAACTGGATATATGTAGTCTGGAGAAGAAATGAGATTGAACCACATACAACTTACATATTGGTTAAATAAGAGAGGATGAGTCTAATTGAAGTAGAGGGTATATATTGTTAGGTACTTGAAGGAATGCAGTTTAACTTTCATATTATCTGTACTCCTACTTATGATTGTTTCCTTAAATTTATGGAATGAAAGAAGCATTTTCATAACATAGTACAACAAAAATACTATTGTATATGGAATGGCAAATCTATTACACACAAATTGCTACTCTTTGTAACTATACAACAAAATCATCACAGATTATTTGTGATTTCTAATAACGTTAATGAATAGATTCCAGAATCATTCATATACATTAGCTTCTTCTGATGTAGTAGAGAAAATACTACTGCCCTATGCTTTTCCAATAAATGTGCCAGCTTCCTATCATGAGGAAAATACTGTCTTTTATGGGACTAGGTGAAGTGGAGACATAAGTGTCTAATTCCTTGTAAGTTATCCTTCAAAAATACTTAGAAGACTGATGCTTCTTGCAAGAATTGGCTGCAAAAATACGAGTAGTGATCTTAAAACTGAATAGAAAGTCTTTTTCTCCCAGGGCAGATTGTGGAAAACATGTAAAGACAGGAAGAGATTGGGAGAAACTAAAGACAGTGTCTTTTCTCTGAGAGTTAAAAGGGTCCAGAATGAATGGTATATGTCTGCCATATTGTCCTTCCATAAAAAATTACACAAATAATAAAATGAGTCTGATTGGCACAGGTATTTGAAAATCTAGGGGAAGAAGGTGAATTTGATCTTATATGAAAAAATCATTATAGTTTATTGAAATGGTAAATGATGATGAAAGTCAGGTTAAAAAAGGATTTTGAGAGAGGTAAAATTATTTAATAGAGGAGAGACAACAACACAAGAGACTGTTTAGGAACCTATTCCAGAGATACATGTGTGGTGAGGCAAAAACCTGACTTAAATACATAAATATTATAATGGAGAAATAACAAGGAATCCCAGAGACATTTTTGACAAAAAGTGAAAGTAACTTGATTAGTGATTGGCTATGGGGGTGAAGGACAGAAGGTCTAATCACATCACTGTCTGAATTTTTATTCACACAAATCTAGAATAACTAAAATAGTTTTATAGGAAATAAGGGTATTTTTGGAGAGCATATTTTTTTAAATTGCAGTGGGAAATTTTTGACATGTTATGACTTCAGTGATAGGAAAAAGTGTAAATGTTCTGAAAACAATAGAAATAAAATTCAGATAAGAGGTCAAGTATATACCACACACCTCTCTTCTTCTCTTTCCCTCTTTTCCTCCCTTTCATCCACTGCCATCCATCAAATTTCTATTTATCTATCATCATCTGTCTGGATTTTATTCATCTATCCATCAACCTATTGCTTATATATAATGTGCATACACATATACATAGTTATAAGCAGATCTATAATACAAAAGTTATCTCTCATGCAACACCAACTCCAACTAAACTCTGAAGCTAAAATGCTTAAGTAAAACGAGTACTCTTGAGAAGTTTTTGAGGTGTTTTCCTCTTTCTCTTGTTAACTGGATCATCTGTTTAATAGGATCAAACCTCCATTTCCAAAGTTCTTCCAATAAATGACAGCCAGTTAACCAATGATGAATTACTTTGAATGTATTCCTTCTTTCTCCCCTTCCTTCCATGTATATTGGCATAACATACTAATAAATGGTAAGAACAAAATCCAACCAAGAATGATGAGTTACACAGGTCTTCTCTGGGGAGAAATACAAAACTAACTTAGAAGTAACAGTTTCACATGTATTAAAGTACAGTGGAATGTACTCATTCAATTTTTGTGCCTTCCCTTCTTCATAGTAAGCAAGAGGCACATCTGCCCGTACATCAAATGTAAAACAGATGTTTTTCTTCAGGTTTGACTGAGGACTATTTCCACTTTTTTTGTTATGTTTAAGGAATCATTTAAAGATGCCAGACTGTTCTAATCACAAGTGTCATCCATTCATTAGCTTAATGGAAAAAGGTAAGAGATTATACATATAATAGCCACCCTGGGAGAAGATATACATTTACAACCCATAACACTTATGTAGATAGATTGTAGACATAATAACCAGCCACAGGAGGGAGAGAGAGACAAACAATTACTCTAATGGAAACAGAGGGAATGTGATTAACATTAAATGCCAACCAAAGAGCAATATTTGTGGGAAGAGTGACTTACAGGACAGCTACAATTTTTGTCCAAGTCTTTTAGGCAAGAGGGATAGAGAGGCTAAAAAATTAGATGCACATCATCAGAGGAAGCCTTTGTAGATTTATAAAATTATAACAATATATTTACATTTCATGGTCCTATTAGTGTTTTTCACTGTTCTCTTTTTGTACCCATTACTGCAATACAACTTCAAAAAAGTCAAGATAGTATTAAACAAAATAGATAAGAGTGAAAAAAAATTCCAAACTGAAGCTTCTTTCCCCTTGAGTTGGTAGAAATCAGTATTAGTACACTAAATATGAAGATTTATTGATGGTTTCTTGGATGATATTATCAAAATGGAATTTCCAATTTGTGTTATGTGGTATAGAAGAATTAAAATCTCAAATGCACAATGAGAATCACCATATGTGGGCAGATTAAAGAGAGCTTCATTGTCAAAGATTAATTTAGAGGGAATATGTTCAGTGATAATACTTACATATGGAACCCACATTTTGACTGCTGAATAGGAAATTAGAAAAAATGCAATAGATTAAGAAAATAAACATGGTGGGAATTAATGTCTATTATTAGAAGAAAAGTGTGATAAGTGATTAAATAAGAACAAACTTTTCTCTCGTTTCTTGTATCTCCTTTATTATATCAGTTTGAGAACATCTGAGTCATATTTCACTAAGAATGGCATAAATTTTGAAGTAGAAACTGAGTTCCACTATTATCCTGTCATTGTTTTATATGATTTTTTTCAATCTTATAAAAGCTTGAGCTATGAAAGTAACGGTAAGATGAATTAAATGTTACTTTCATGAGGCATAGAGATGTTGGAGACATGCAGATTTTGGATCAAGAAGAGTTGTGTTTGAATTCTGCCTCAGAAACTCACGAGTTTGATGATCCTAGACAGGTCATCAAATCTTTGCCTGTTTCTTTTTGTAAAAAAGAAGATAATAATAGTACTTGATTAATAGAACTATGGTGAGGGTCCAAAGAGATAAAAAATTCAAAATGTTCTAAGAACCTTAACGTGTTATAGAAATATTCACAATTATTTTATTCCCCTCATATGCAAAAGTAATTACACACATTTTAGGGTAGGTGTGTCTCATTTTTGTAGTGGTATGTCTTGGAATTTGACTGACAGATTGTATGTATGTGTGTGTATTTATGTATGTACACACAAGCACACATATATGCATATGTGTATATATATATATATATATATATATAATCTTATTCTTCAGCTAAAATTTCCATGTAATTCTAGAACTGCTAGTAAATTTGTTTGAGGTTATGAGAGATGCTGGTTTTTGCTTTTCTGCTGTATTATATCAAGGATCCATACTTCCCTTAATACGAGAGCTCTGTCCTCTGAAACAGATAGCAATATATTAATAACTTAAAAGACAATTCAATCAATTAAAATATTTACTAATCACATAATATATATCGGATATTGAGGATAGGAAGACAAGTGAGATAATTCCTGCCAAAGAGAACTTGCAATGATAGCATCTTGATTGATAATTACATACAGAAATGATATAAAATGAATATAAAGTGTGTGTGTGTGTGTGTGTGTGTGTGTGTGTGTGTAGAGATCAGTAACAATTTCAAGAAAGAGCCTATCATGTAGAGTGTGCTTAGTAACATCAGGCTAGAAAAGTAGTTTAGAGTTATAGGTAGTAGAAGTAATGAAGCAGAGCATTCTGGTCTTAGTAGGTAGTATATGTAAAACCACAGAGATAAGGCTAGAGAAGTTGTGTATTGGGAATAGTAAGTCAACATATCAGAAACATAGGCTACTTAAGGGGGAATATTGTGTAACCAGCTTGGGCGAAATAGTAGAGAAAGTTCGTATAGGCAACAGAAAGCCACTGAATTCTCCCGAATAAGGCAGCAAGATGATCAGCCCTGCTGTTTTGTACCCATTTTGCAGTTCAGTGCAAGTTAGATCATAGAAGGGCAAGAAGAGATACACAGAGACTGACTAATGTTATTGCAGTATTCTAGGTGAAAAGTTAGGAGAATATGACAGGGTGATAGGGAGATTAAGCAGTCAGTAGAGAGAAAGGAATGGATTTGTAAGATGTGATAGTTGTCATGTCTGACATTTTGTGACCCCATTTGAGATTTTCTTGGAAGAACAGTTTGCCACTTTCTTCTCCAGTTCATTTTAAAGATGAGGAAATTGAGGCAAACAGGGTATCATAGACTTACCCAGAGTCACACATCTATTAAGTGAGGGCAGATCTGAAATCATAAAGATGAGTCTTCCTGACTGTAGGCCTGGACTGCTATCCACTGCTCCACCCAACCATCTATATAGTAGGGTAAGGGATAAGCGTGGGAGGTGGGGTAGAGAAGGTAAATAGATGAAGATGACTTTCTGGGTTCTTAAAATAGATTACCAGAAAAAAATGTTCATATCCTCAAAGGCAATGAAGCTAGAAAACAGCCCTAGAGCACTTCCTAACCTCCACCACACCTTCACATTCCCACACAAGTGCACTCAGTGACAGGATCAGAACTTATCAGTGTGTTCTTAACCCCAAGTCTAGTTCTCTTGCAGCTTGCCTCATACTAATGACACGAGAGTGGGGCAAAGTGATTCAAACACAATTTTAAGGCATGTAAACAATTTAGTTATGTTGAGAACTAATTGACCTTCATTTTTACCATTATTTCCAGATGTCCACACTAGCTATGGATATACTTGATTAACTAAATACACCATAGGACTCTTCAATGTGGAATGTTGCTATCCACACTACAATTGATCTAGAATCAGGTGTGGGGAACCTGCAGCCCCAAGGCCTCATTTGGTTTTCTACATCCTCAAATGCAGCCCTTTGACTGAATCCAAACATCACGGAACAAATCCCCTTAATAAAAGGATTTTTTCTGTAAAACTTCGCTCAGTCAAAGGCTGCACCCAAGGACCAGGAAGACCACATGTGGCCTTGAGGCCTCAGGTTCCTTACCCCTGAGTCTAGATCAATACATAGCTCATTGAATTATTTTAAATTGATTATCTACAAAAGTCTCTTCAATTAGCTTTTATGTGCCTTTTGTCTTCAGAGCCCAATACTAGGCACTTAAAGAGCTATGAAAATAAATAAGATATGGCTTTTTAGCACATGACATTTTTATTCTGAAGAGGGCTGTGATAAAAAACAGCTATCATATAAAATTTAACATGGGGAATATAGAACAAAAATAAAAAAGCACTGTAATCTCTAAAGTCCAATCTACCTCTGAAATTAATAAATCAGCAATAAGGGGTGATCTTAAGCCTAAAGGTAGATTTGATTTTTTGGAAACAGGCAAAGCTATTTGCAGTACTGTCCTGTAACTTACTGAATGGATATGCTGAGTAATACTATTTGCACATAAGGCAAATAATAATAATTATATGCATATAATGCACATAAATCCATTCAAACATGCCATGATTATAAAAAGGATAAGGATTGTTATCTTGCATCTCTCCTGTGCACCACAAAGTACGAAGTTCCAAAAGTAGAACTTCAGAGAAAAAGAGAGGATCAGACAGAGAGAGACAGAGACACAGACAGAGAGAGAGAAAAAGAAACAGAAAGATAGACAGAGACAGAAAGAGACTGAGACAGAGAGAGACACACAGAGAGACAGATACAAACAGACACAGAGAGAGAGAGACAGAAAAAGATTGATTTAGCAAGGGCAGTATTATACTATTTTGCAATAAGTTCATAGTCTCCCAAGGTGAGTGCTTTGAATAATAGTCTTCATTTTGTTATATCTGGGTTGTTTATTTTAAAACATCCTCTGCTATATTTTCATCATGTCCTCTGTTGACGTGGTAAATCAACAATTACTACTACCCTGAGATAATAATGACCTCCTTTAATAAAAGGTCAATGTTCTCTTATGGACGTTTATCTTTCTTAACCTTTCTCTTTTTATTTTTTTTTCTTGTGTTTTTGTTTGCTTGTTTTTAATATGAAAGATTTTCTTTTCTTTGAAACCCATGATCTTTTCAGAGATTGGATTTGTGATTTCATTAGCATAGGAAACTATTGACACTTTTAGCAGTAAAAGTTGATACATTCTCAGCATCTTGCATTCTTAGGAAATTGTTTTGGGGTGTGTGCATGTACTCTGTTAGGTAGTAGAGCCTCCTTGCTTCCCACCTGCTGCCTTTGACCATCCACTTTGCCTTTCCTCTGTCCTCAGGTGGACCTAGTGCTGTGATGCAGAATTTTGTGAAGACTTTCATGGGGAAGAACATCACCCTTGAGGTCGAACCATTGGATACTACTGAAAATGTCAAAGCCAAGAAACAAGACAAGGAAGGTATTCCCCCAATCAACAAAGATTGATTTTTTTTGCTGGCAAGTAACTGGAAGATGGACGTACTTTGTCTGACTAAAACATTCAGAAGGAATCTCCCCTTCATCTTGTTCTAAGGCTTCATGTTGGTACCAAGAAGAGAAAGAAGTCTTACACCACTCCCAAAAAGAACAAGCATAAGAGAAAGAAGGTTAAACTTGCTTTTTGGAAGTACTGTAAGGTTGATGAGAATGACAAGATTAGCTGCCTTTGATGAGAGTGCCCTTCTGATGAATGTGGTGCTGGAGTCTTTATGGCTAGCCATTTTGACAGACTTTGTTGTGGCAAATGTTGTCTAACCCACTGCTTCAAGAAGCCAGAAGACAAGTAAATGTATATGTGATAATAAAAAAAGTCAACTATTACAAAAAAGAAAGAAAGAAAGAAAGAAAGAAAGAAAGAAAGAAAGAAAGAAAGAAAGAAAGAAAGAAAGAAAGAAAAAAAAGAAGAAGGAAGGAAGGAAGAGAGAGAGAGAGAGAGAGAGAGAGAGAGAGAGAGAGAGAGAGAGAGAGAGAGAGAGAAAGGAAGGAAGGAAGGAAGGAAGGAAGGAAGGAAGAAAGGAAGAAAGGAAGAAAGAAAGAAAAAGAAAGAAAGAAAGAAAGAAAGAAAGAAAGAAAGAAAGAAAGAAAGAAAGAAAGAAAGAAAGAAAGAAAGAAAGAAAGAAAGAAAGAAAGAAAGAAAGAAAATTGTCTTGGACACTGAGAAGTTAAGAATTTTCCACAGGATCACACAGCTCCATGCATAAGAGGGCAGGCTTTGAAACACTATCCAAAAGAATCTTGTTGCCTCAGGTGATAATGAATTACCCAGCAACATAGGCACTTAAGCAAAAGCTGTATGCCAAAATATTTTAAAGTATGTTCTTTTACAGGTTTGGTTTGGACAAGAGGAGCTTCCAAACATTTTGCAAAAGCTGTTATCAATCTATCTATCTATCTATATCTATCTATTTATCTATCTATCTATCTATCTATCTATCTATCTATCTATCTATCTATCTATCTATCTATATCTATCTATCTATCTATCATCTATCTATGTATCTATCTGTCTATCTATCTATCTATCTATCTATCTATCTATCTGTCTGTCTGTCTGTCTGTCTGTCTGTCTGTCGTCAGTCTATCATCTCCCTACCTACCTATTTAACTGTTTATTTATTTGTTTACTTTGCAGTTTATCGATCTATTCAGGTATTTTCATTTAGCTATTAATCTCTCTCTCTCTCTCTCTCTCTCTCTCTCTCTCTCTCTCTCTCTCTCTCTCTCTCTCTCTCTCTCTCTCCTCTCTCTCTCCCTCTCTCTTTTTTTCTCTGTGTCTCTGTCTCTCATATTGGTTATTTCTACACACTTTTATGCAGTCCCATGTTTCATGATTTCTAATTGTTGGCATCTTCTGCTGCAGTTCTGTTCCTACTACTCTAAGCCTCATACATTCGTTCAAAAAAAAATCACACATAATTTCAGTGACAATTTATATGATAATAATCTTGAAAACTAAGACTATCAATTTCCATCTTCATATTTCTAGTATGTAATGCATTAGAGTGGACATATTGTTGAACTCTTTGTTCTAGGATCATGGGTTACAATATTTTCCCCAACTGGGACAAGTTCCTTTATTGTAGGTGAATATTGTATTGCCTGTAGTATTTCACTTTCTATAAAGATGTATTATAAAATCCTAATAATTCTACTAAAATATAATATGAAACAATCATGAGTTAGCAGTGAAGTCTTCAGCAAAGGAAGGTATTGCAGGCTTTTTGGAGCTTTGTTGTACAAAATAATTTGTATCACATCACAGTACATCTTGCAGAAAAGGAACTTCTAGGTGAGTGCAGATAAGAATGAAGTTGAACTGCTCTACCTAATATGTGCTATTTTCCAACAGAGAAGAAAGTTGAGTTAAGATAGCAATTTCGAATTTTTTTTTCTTAAAACTTCTGGGAATTCTACCCCCTCTCCCTCCACATGTAACCTAAAACTTGAATGTTGAGAAAAAACTCTAGATTTTCTGCAATGTTTAATTATATCATTCAAAAAACATTATTTAAACATAAAGTTTACTGGGGAATGAAACCTTTGAATAACAACAAGGCAGAAAGAGTACTTGTGTTCCTTTATGTCGTTATATCCACAAACTTTTTGCAAATTTTCCTTAAAATGTGTGGTTAGATTGACAAGTATGACTTTGCTTTTGAGCAATGAATTCTTTAAACTATTATAAAGTCCCAATATGTAACATTAGAGTAAGTGCTATATCCATCTTATTTTTAAAAACAAAATCACAGACTCTTTCCTTGAGAAATTGCAAACCACTAAAAAATATCAAACCCTGATATTTAATTCGGTTTATAAAGATTCTCCAGTCTCCATATAGTTACATCTAAGATTTAGCCAGTAATGACAAGCTTTCACATTTATATTAGTCACCTAAGTTCTTTTCAGTTTGAAATCTTTCATGCAAAGGACAGAATGAAAAGCATCTCTCCAGTATTATTTCTCTGATACACATTTTTGTGCTATCACTGAAAAAATCCTTTAACTATAACATTTATAAGATTTTCTTCCATTGTGAATCTTGTGATGTTCAAGGAAATGTGATTTTGCATTGATAGC